>JAVYIG010010210.1:0-71091 GCA_035222895.1 Strongylocentrotus droebachiensis
TATTTTCAGTAATGCTTAGTTATGTGCAATACTCAATGTAGATATTGTACTGACTGTGAGTGAGGGGGGTAACATGCCTCCTGGCAACAATGTTGCATTTTACTTTTTGTGCACCCTGACCCACTAGCTGCTCCCATTCCTTCGATTCTTTCATATTCTTACACTGTATGTGTCTCTTCCATTGTTTTGTATAATTGTGTTTTTTATGATTGGTCAAGTAAATACAAATAATAATAATGATGATAATAATGATGATAATGATGGATAATAATAATGGTAATAATACTAATAACAGTAAAATAATAATTACTAAAGTCAAACCTGCTTTAGTGACCACTTGTTTACAAAGACCACATTTTTTGTTTCCCATATAAATGGTTTCTCATTGAAACATGTACTAAAGGAACCTGTCTACAAAGTCCACTTTTTTTGTTTCCCTTGGGTGGTCGCTATAGACAGGTTTGATTGTGCTGATTACAAACGTTGAAGCTAGTTTTTTTAAATGATAAACTTACTGGCAAAAGGTCATTTTTCGCTTGCGGCTAGATCTTGCAGTAAAGGCTCCGACGATGTTTCCAGCCCCGCACATCAGAATCTAAAGGAAAGAAACAAACACTTGTAGAATCAATACGAAACACGTTTTTATGAAGTTGAGCGGGTTCTTTCTATCAAACGCAATACATTTGTTGTATTACTAGATAAATGGAGACAGTCATGTGCAACTAATGTAACAGTGTTTGATTTACCGTGATGTCACGACATGTACTTTGTACTTTGTTCAAATCTATTGTTTTGTTCTTGCTCAAAAATGATTGGAAACAACATTTCTTTGTTAAAAAAATAAATAGGAGTTTTTATAAACCGATATAATCGGTGAAGCATCTGAAATCAATTTGGGGCCGTACACCTTTAGACCCGAAGTTACCACATTTGTATTTACTTGGAGAGCGTTCGAGGGGGTCGGACTTTCCATGTCGAGGACATGCTGTAGATACTGTTCTTCGGAGGTTCCCTGGGCAACCAACTGCAACATGACTAGGTCAGGACTCTAGTAACTGTTTGACTGTGTTGAACAATAATGACCGTGACACCACCCGTCCCCCAAGACAGTTCTTACCACCAGCCCACCCTACAGAAAAATACCAATGACCATGTTGTTAATACTTTTATCTAAAGAAACCTAGGTATACATGTAGATTGCAGAATGGCCGGGCTCGACTCGATCCAGTTGCCAAACTCTTGACCCCGCTGAAAATACCACACGTGACACCACCGTCCCTTCACCGATGGTTAACCGACTACATTTACATGTAGAAAGTTAATAATTACCACAATCCCTCCGAAGAGAGAAAGTACAATGAACATGCTGGTGATACTGTCCTATGAAGAATCCTGGACAGATTGAAGAATTGCCACACCGTATGTAACCATATTGTTAACACTACACTCTTTCAAAATGGTAGATTAACACTTTGAACATGCTGATCCAACACTATAAAGGTTGAATCTAGCAGGTTAAAAGAAACAATCTGACATTTTGAAAGAGTGGTCACTCCTCAGCCCTTTTAAATTGACATTTAAAATTCCAGTTTTTAGAGTGCACCCGTCCCTTACCAGATGGTCAACCCACTAGTATGTAGCTTGGTGTTTAAACCTGTATGATGATGATGACCGACGGCAATTTACCCCTGCTACTCTGTTACCCTTTCATCCATGCCTGCCTTCCGAAATGCATAATAGCCTTCTTGTACTATCGCTCTTTTTTCTTATAAAAGTGATGTCTTTCGTTCTAATGCTATCCAAAAGCTCCTAACCGGTTAGATTTACACATTTACTATATTTGGGCTCCTGGGCCCCGTCTTACAAAGAGCTGATATCAATCACAACTTATTTGGGACTTATATCAATCACAACTATGTACATAAGAGATAGGAGACTGCAAACTTGCGGTTGATTGGAGGACTTGGGATTGATTTGGTTCGATCGCAACTCTTTGTAAGACGGGGCCCAGGAATCTCCAAAATAGTGGAGGGATCAACTAATAAGAAGAAGGTAGTACTTACCACTATGCCTCCCCATAGAGGAACTCCAATTGCCATGCTGTCGACACTGCTGTCATCTGCAGAACCCTGGACAACCCCCTGCACGATGGCTATATCTGAAAGCGTTGAACTCATGGTGAACATCACGAGGGTCAGAAGGATCTGTACGGCCCCAGTGAAGCCTATGAACTGTCGTCGAATCCCCATAGTGGTGAATATACTTGAGTGGTGATTTCTGAAATGATTTTTTTTTTTAAGGCAAAAGGGAAATAGATGTTAACCTTATCCCATCTCTTTCCTCAATAATGGCCTGCTTAAAGACATATCTACTTGCAACATACTGTTGCTGATCACCGACAAAAGCGGAGGGAGAACGAGAAGAAAGCGGACAAAAAATACAGTTCCTCAGGTAGACAAAGGAACATCCCATTACTGCCATTATGTACAAATGTGAAGAACAGGTGTCACATGCATATTCACCTTTTTACATTATAGCAATGAAGAGACGTTCCTTTGTCTACCTGAGGAACTGTATATTTTGTCCGCTTTCTTTGTCAGTCATATTCATAGTGTAAGCTACTGAAATCCTCGCTTCTGATTGGTTATCAGCAGATTTGTCACTGATTTTTGTCATTTGGCATTGCAAAAAGGCTTTGTGAAACAGGTCCCTGGTGAATTCACGTAAAACAAAATTGCATTTTGACGTCGATTGTGTGTATAAATCGCCATATAATAAATGACTCTTTGCTGCAACACTATTTTTGCTAAACCGGTAGGTAGAACAATTGATTAGCAAACAAATTTATCAACAACAAAAGAGAATTGAAGTTGGTCTTCTGGTCTCAGAATAAATGTATCTACAATTAAAGCACTCGATGTTGTTGCTGCATCTGCTTTCCTCTTCCGCTATACATGGTTTACATTTTAAAGATACAATGATACAAATCAAACTTACATAATCACAAAGGCATCATTATTGGCATAACAAAGAACTGAAATTAAGTTTTGTTTTGCAAAGCATTTGAATCATCATTAACATAAGAATTATACTAATAATTTTGTTCCCCCACCCATTTTCATGAAAATAAAACATATGGGGCCAGTCACCACGAAATGAGTCCAGTGTCGCATTAGGCTCAATCGTAGTAATAGCGATGTATAGTGTGTATGTACTGAAAATTGACCCACCTACCACATTTAAGATTTTTCCAAAAATCGACTTATTAATGTCTTGTAGTTTATGTCCCCAGAGCTTAGGTCAAGAAAATATCTCCTTCTAACATTTTTTGGCAAATAATATAGGCTATGTAATCTGAAATTATCACGAAAATGATGCATTTTTAAAGAATAAAGCACGATTTTGTTTATAAAGTCCAATTAGGTTTTTGTTCATATTTCTGGATATAATTTATCAATTTTAATGTGTGACCCCTTAATTTAAAGCTTACTTAATGTAGATTTATATAATACTTAAAAACAGAAATAAAAAATTTGACCAACTGGACTCATTTCGTGGTGACAGGCCCCATATATCTTTTGGTAAAGACATGTGCTTTCTGGTCATATTAATATTTTACTGAATTTCAAATATTTTATTATTTCTCTTTGAAAAAAATTGTTTGGAAGCAACGTTTCTTTTGTCTATCCCTGTCATATTCCGATAGACAATCAAATTGTAAATGGTCCAAAAAGCTATAGATAGGAATAAAGTATAATAGTATAAAGTATATTTTGAGCAACTGTTGGATACTGAACTTCAATATCTGTACTTGGTATATATTTCGTAATATTTCTTTTTGGTGTTTAATGAAGGGCTCATCATTTAATTTGCATTCGATAAATGCGTTATTTATATCCTCTTTCGAATTTGAAAAGATTACATTTTACTGGCAATACATTATACAGTAATTTCAAGTTAAACTCTCGCAATTTGTTTTCTCTAATAATCTGATCTGAAACATTCATCGGTTCATTAGCTACATGTATACAAACATCTTTTACTGTAGTTCAGTAATGATCATTTCCCATGCCAATTTTTTATGTAAAATGATAGAATTTGCGTTTGAACTAGAATATCATTAAGTGTGATTATACTATAAAAGCAGTTCCATAGTAAATTGATGCCTCCCAACAAGTTGAACCAATCCGAAAACAGTGCTTTCCACGCTCTATTACTCTCATTGAAAAAATTTACCCAACCATTTCAGTCGGAAGCTGAAGAATTGCCTTTGTATGTCAAATATGTTTTATACCATCTTTACTGTAGTGTTCCACAAGAGAAACCTTTTTGATTTGTTTGTCTTCCCACTCTAAATAAATGTGAATAATAATAATAATAATAATCTTCAACAAATTCGGGGGACTCTTCTTCTTCTTCTTGATTTCTCTTCTTTTACTCCTCCTTGATGTAGTTCCTCTTTATTCCCTTTTTTATTTTTCATTCTTACTATTACCTTTCGTTTATTCTTCTCGGAATCCTCTTTTTCTTCTTCTCTTTCTACTCCTTCTTCTTCTTCTTCTTCTTCTTCTGTTGAAGTACAGGCAACCATGTTGTTGGTGTATCTTCGCACTTTGGGTTGTGACATATATGTTCAGTGCTGTGGAAGATCTAATATATCTGATCCTCCTATTTAAACCCTTCTTCTCCTCCTTTGTCTCCTTCTTTAAAATTATTCTTCTCCTCCTCCACTTCTGCCGGAGGTCAGCGGATACACATTGTATGTAATGTACGTTCTTGAATACATGTAGGTTTATTAACCGTTATTGAGAAAAAAGGATGAAATGTAATTTACAAAAGAAGGTACATTGTACATAGGAGTATGCTGCATTGCAAGACACCATAACCTCATACATACGAAATACGAAATAAATATATTTTTAAAAAATACAAAATTGAGAGATTTAACACGTGCCGTAAAGTATTTTGGCGACAATAGTCAAATTACTGACTAATCGCCAATAAATCAAAACACAACAACAACAACATATAAAACGAAATAAACATATTTTTAAAAAAATACAAAATTGAGAGATATAACACGTGCCGTAAAGTATTTTGGCGACAATAGTCAAATTACTGACTAATCGCCAATTACTCAAAACACAACAATAACAACTTAGATTGAAAAATTGAGATTGAATTTTTTTTTTGACTAATAGCCATTATAATACCAAACGAAGAAGAAGAAAAAGACTTGCGAGCAGTATACGCTTTGAAATGAAGAAATGCAATGTCTTACCAAATATGTCAAGAAGATAGCTTCCACGGCGATGAAAATCCTTTTCGTTGATTTAATTCCGAATATTTTCCTTTGGTCAGCCGGCTACGCCTTCAGACAATACAGACATTAATAGAAACAAAATGAAATCTGGAAAGTTTCTCCACAAACTTCGCTTTCATCCATACACCATTTCCAGATGGCTTTCTTACGTAGTACTAAGTAAATAATTCCCGTGCGTACGTGTGCGAGTGTTGTGTCTGAGTGTGTGTGTTGTGTGCGATTGTGTATGATAGATAACGAAAGTATACGAAGACGCCGCAAGACACCAATGTGTACACAGCATGTATCTATACATTCTTACGAGAGTCGAGATTAGTGTAAAGAATGAAAACGTTACTCGAGCTGAAAGATTAGTTGACGCCCTTTATTTCTCTTTCTTTTGTTAGAATGCGCGAACCAGATCGAAATGTCTTTTGTTGGTCAAGATGGGATGTCCAGTTCGGTTAAAGATAAAGTTGAGTTCTGGTCAAGCAGTTACATTGAGAAAGAAAATGTCTTTTAGCAATAATTATTGGGAAAGATTGAATGTGTATTGTATTCAAATTGATGCATATTTTTCTTCTTCTGTTGCATCATCATCGTTAAATTGACTTGTACTTTCTAGAAGTCATATGCACTGTACACAGACATGTGACTATAGGACTACACACTTAAGGACGTGAATCTTGGGTCAAAACTTTCCAGCTATTTCGAATACGAGGATATTTGACGAGCATTGTTTTGGGTTCGGGGGACGTTTCCTCTTTGAAATTCTTCCAAACTAACACCAAGAGAATAAGAAAGCTCACAAATTATTCCAGACCTTACCGGAACTCAATATTCTCTTTAAAATGCGTGGGCCATGCCGAACAAAGGCGATTGGATGAATGACCGATTCTTTTCTAAAAGATACTTTGACGCCGAGAAGCACTTTTGAGGGCTCATCAGACCCCTCTCAAAGTCTGCTCTATTCATTAACACAAACATGCGTTGGGGTATCTGCTACTAGAACATAAGACCACACCCTGATTTGATGTGTGGACAGGAGTGGTTCTAGAACAATATTAGGGACTTTTAGAATTGCACGTTGACATAGTGGACTGCTACATGTGAAGTCCTTTTAAGGCACTGTGACTTCCTTTTAAGGCACTGATAGGAGGGGCTTTTAGATTTGCACGTAGACATATAGTGGACTGCTACGTGTGACGTCCTTATAAGGCACTGTGACGTCCTTTTAAGGCACTGCCAGTACCTTATAAGGACGCCACACGTAGCAGTCTACTATGTCGACGTACACATGTATAAGTCCATATTGCCTTAAAAGGACGTCACACGTAGCAGTCCACTATGTCGACGTGCACATCTAAAAGTCCCTATTGATTATAGGATGGGACGGGGGCTTAGAGGTCATTGCATCTACTTTTGTTTACATGTCCTTACTTAAATCCACTTATCATCAAGAAATAATGGGGCTGTTAGAACATTTTAGGGGGACGGTTTACCATTAAAGGGGGCTACACCCCCCCCCCCCTCCACATGCAGAAGCCCTCTCTAGAACCTCTACCGCATGGGTGTGAGTAAGTACTTTTTCTCAGAGACTTCGGTGGACTCCGGCTAGGCTACCGGAAAAGGTAGTGGACGGTGCTCTTTGAACAGTGAACTCCTTCAAAATTAGAATAGAAAGCTACTCGTCAAAAAAATACTATCCGCAAAATGTGACCCTCAGGTTATGTAAGACACATAAAAGCGCCGGTATTTTTCTCGGCGGAATTTTTCCTAAACTAATGGAATTCCGTAGTTTAACACTGGACCCAACACTAACCCCATCCCTTATCCTACTCCTATTCTTACAGCCAGCTGCAACCATAACCTACCCCTGTACCTTTGCTGAAATGAAGCACGGAACAGTAATTGTCGCGGAAGAAAACGTCGGGCCACCGAATCTATAAAAGAGAACTAACAAACGGATTAAATCCACTGTCCACACACATGCCAAGGAATCGGTCATGCTTGTAACATTGATTTCAACAACTTGATTTGATCAATGAATTGCATCGATCGGTGGACTCATGAAAGTATTAGAGGAAAGTGATCGGAGGTATTGATTGTTTTTAAAGTACCAGGGTGTTTATTCAAATAATTTTCTAGACCTGTATTTTGCAAAAGAGGGGTAAAGTATTTACGGAGCTTTTTGGCATACTTACTAGCCTAGTTAGTTTAAAGCCCCACTGTCCTACTTGTAGCTACTTGCTCCCTTTACATAGAAAACAATGCATAATCGATGACCATTGGTCCCCCATTATCCTCTCTTATGTTAATTGAGAGCTGAGTTGATGAGATAGCCACCTGTCACTGACCACGTTGTGTGGTCTTATCCCTCCTTTCAAACAGTATAGCCGGCCTTTAAGAATACATACAGCATGTACAACATCTTGTGTTTACTGTACAATATGATTCTCATCATTTAATGCACCATTCTACTCCAACTTTCTCCTTCACTCTTCACTTTCTCTCTCTGTCTCTCTCTCTATCCCTCTCTCATTATACATGTTTATATACATATATATATATCCTCTTTTTCTGTCTCTCTCCCTCTCTCTATCTATCTTTCTCTATAATTTTTCTCTTTCCCGCTCCTCTATCTCTCTTTGTGTCTCCCTCTCTCTCTTTCTCTCTCTCTCTCTCTCTCTCGATGCTATTTCCATTTGCCTTTCTCTATCAAAATTTCTCTCTTCGGTTTATATAAACCATTGATAAACTGTTTGAAATGTATTACATGAAGTTTAACACGATTCATCATAGGAAAATTGGAATTTTATTTAATCTTTCATTATCATGCACCATAACAAAAAAAAATCAAATTGCAATGCTTTTCATAAAAATGTAACTGAATACAAACTATAACAACAATCTGCCTTGGATGATGTACTATCTAATACGTATCGACTACAGAGTTAACAAATGATTATGTGCTAAAAATATGAATATAATATACTCTTAAGAATTATAAAAGTCAAAGTACACGCGCCAGTTTGTTTGGAAATTTATTTAAAATATTAACACGACTAAAAACTTGTCTTAACTTTTTTTTTTTTTATAACAACCCGTCCCCCATTTTTACACAGTAATATAGGGTTCCGAAGAGCAGCCATGAAGACAGTAAAAGAATATCAAAGTTATTTAACATAATTATGACGTATACTGTTTTTTCTAATGCTGGTTATGTCTTATTTCGGTGGATATTTAAATACTAATGAAGTTGTTATCAAATATATATTGAGAAAAAACCTATTAATTATGTGTAGATACGAGGAAAAAATCAAGAGAAATTCTTACTAAGACCCATTTACACTACAAAAGGCGGTTTGTTTAATATCGTTATAATTATACGTCGATGTTGAGTAGCCATTTCTACCGTTACAATACATTGTCAAAAGTTTTTTCACTATTGTAAAGGAGTTTACCATGTACATGTACTAGGAAAAGAATTAACTAAATCACGAAAGCAGCCATTAGTATTGCATCTACATTCCAACTTACCAAAACAATATAAGTAGTTTATTTCTATTCTTTCTTTACAAGTTTCTTAATAATATTCTTTTTTTTATAGGTATATAACGCATGTAATCTTTATATTTGCACTGCTAAAATGTCCTAACTGTGCTTATTTACAGCATCATTTCCTACTTTCGCTCTGCGACATTTTGAAATAACAGTTTTCATAACATATCAAACGAATGTCTAGATATGGTTTATTTTATCAATACCCTATTTTCTAGCCATATTATGTAAGCATATTTTATGTCAGTGTAAAGTATGATTATTGTTGTTTTCTGCCTTCCCTTATGATATTTCTTTCTCATCAGTCGGTCTCATGGACTGACTGTATAAAGGAATGAGCCCTTCCTCCCCCCCCACCCCCTCTCCCGCCTTGCATTTTAAATAGAAAACTGGAGACCGCCCATATACCAAAATCATATTTTATACGTGACACTCTATTCTCCTACTTACTCCTATAACAGCGCCATGTAGCCCCCTTCCCGGCGGCTGCTATCGACTCAAGCATTCATGCTTATGATAGTTGGCCTCTGCATTTATCTTGATTATTTTACCTACCTCCATACTTTTAAGTTTTCAATTATATATATATATATATATATATAAGCATATTAA
Source organism: Strongylocentrotus droebachiensis (assembly GCA_035222895.1). NCBI lineage: Eukaryota > Metazoa > Echinodermata > Echinoidea > Camarodonta > Strongylocentrotidae > Strongylocentrotus > Strongylocentrotus droebachiensis. Next base: position 9,476 of record JAVYIG010010210.1, read on the forward strand.
GAGTTATCTATATTGTTAATGAACTGAATACAGCTAGCAGTATACTATCTTGGGTCTCTGTATGTTGACGTTGCCAATTTGATGCATTATAAGGCCTTAAGGGCCCGTCTTACGAAGAGTTGATACCAATCGCAACTTATTTGCGATTGATATCAATAGTAGTTAGGTACCTGCGCCATAGGAGAGCGCAAACCTGCGCTCGATGTGAGGAATTGCGATTGATTCTGATCAATCATAACTCTTTGTAAGGCGGGGCCCTGGTTCGGAAAACCACGAGGAGGAGGCCCGTCATAGTCCATAACGTACGGTCCCATTGGATACGACTGGTGAGAAAGGAAAATGAAAAAAGAAGGAGTTACTAAATATTTTATGAAAATAAAACAGGAAAATAAGACTCTTTGCAAATTGCTGGATCTCTGTGGTATAATAGTTAAGGCTCTCATACGAGAGAATCTTGGTTCGATTCAACTATGATTTTTTGATTACATATTATTTGATTTGATTTATTGGTTTCTGCATTTTTTCTTCATCAAACATATTCATGAATATAATTTGGTTTGATACAATATTTCATATGAATGTAAACACCAACAAATTACGAAATTTAACAGATATATTGCATGCATAATTAACATACATTAGATGCAGCAGGGGTACAGTGTAAGCAAAGTAGCTTTAAGTGCACGCAGCCCTCAACTTAGAAACAACAATACAAATAAAAAGCAGAAGAGTGACTTGCAGAACAGAAAAAGAAAGTGGAGAGAAGTACGGGGTGTTTCGCCCATATAAGGATGAAGTGTATTATACTTTACGTCATCATAAAAAAGACGCTGCGATTTACCGCTGCATATCCGACAAGGCTTAAAGATAAAGTTGAGTTCTGGTCATGCGATTGCATTGTGAAAGAAAAGGTTTGGAATGGATCAGAAACAGTTGATCATGTGGCATTTAAGTATTGGTGTGCACTGCAAGGTTCTGGAGTCATCAAAATCATAATAAATTTGGCCGACGGTCTTGGTAAAGTAACAAGCACTGTACACAGAAAGCTATATATGGGACAACACACATGGTGTCGGGGGCTAGTACTACCTTGATTTCCTTGTCTTTCTATGCTCATTACTCAGCCAGTATAAATTTTCTTCCAAAATTGTTTGGCACATGTAATTTATTTGTAATCTTGAACACTAGTGTAATTTTCGTTTGATTCTGTGAGAATTTTTTTCAATTTATTTTTTAACCAGAACTGGACTTTATCTTTAATGCTTCAGTCACACCTTCGTGTATTTGGCTTGCGTATTGCTGCTTATTTATGGCAAGCCGTTTTAACATCTATTCATATTTCTTGATACGAAGAATTGAATTCTTGATATCAAGAATAACCATTGCTTTACAATAGAAAATCATTTCTTGATATCAAGAATAACCATTGCTTTACAATAGAAAATCATTTCTTGATATCAAGAAATAGGACTAAATGTTAAAACGGCTTGCCATAAATACGCAAGCCAAATACGCAAAGGTGTGACTGACTCAGAGGCTGAAGAGTATTGAAATACACAATTTTCGTAATGTTATCAAATTTAATCCATAAATCTTTATTAATTGCCCTGCAACAAACTATTTCATTCACCTGTTACAAATATTTGTATTTCAATAGTCATAATACGATTTGTGATACATTACTTGTTGCTACGTTGGACAAACATTACGGCTGTCCTACCTAACAACACATAGTTTAGGTAAAATCGCCTTCTGGCTATTGAAATACAGTTATTCGTAACGAGTGAACGAAATAATTTGTAACATGACGCTTAACAAAAAGTTACTCATGAAATTAGATTACACAATGAAAATGAACGTGGTGACTTTTGATTTCTCGAAAGTCTTTTCGATTGTCTTTTAAGCCCCACTGCACAACGTATAGGTACTTGCGCCCTCTATATAGCAAACAATGCCTAATCGGTGTCTGTTGGTCCCCCATGATCCCCTTTTTCTTATGTCAATTGAGAGCTGATTTGATGAGATAACCACCTGTCAGTGACCTTGCAGGGAGGTCTCACTATGAACATGACTGACAAAGAAAGCGGACAAAATATACAGTTCCTCAGGTAGACAAAGGAACATCCCTTCACTGCTATTATGTAAAAATGTGTAGAACAGGTGTCACATGCATATTCACTTTTTACATAATAGCAGTGAAGGGATGTTCCTTTGTCTACCCGAGGAACTGTATATTTTGTCCGCTTTCTTTGTCCGTCATGTTCATAGTGTCTAATCCCCCTGGCTAAACTAGTACAGATGGGCTTTAATTTACCTGGTGATGCTGTTTCGGGGTACTCGCACCGAACGCGGCGAAGCAGTCAGTCAAGAGGGCGAAAAGAGAGAAGAAACAGATGAGGATTGCGGCGAGGACAATGGTCGAGAAGGGAACCACCAATGCATCAATAGAGGTACTCAACGACAACGCCCATGAGAAGAGGGCCAGGATGATAGCGGACACGATAAAGGCAGTCAGGTTTGCGAAGACGATACCGCAGTTGCAGTTTGTCTGTGAGAAAGCGATAATAACATTTGAATTTTTTTTTTTGGTAGAAATTTGTTGATTTGGTTTTTCTCACTTGAGGATTTAAAAAGAGTCCTCAAAATCCCTTAATCTTTTTCTCCCATACTTAACAAACAATTTCCATGTGCAATACTGAATATAATTATCATGGGATAGATATAACTTGTTTCCAATGCAGTAGGTGTCACGTGTAAAAGGGATGTAATGTAGCTGATCAGACAATTCAGTAAATCCATTGTCTTGCATAAAGCTATCCTTATACCGTCAACTTTCTGTCTTTGCCCCTTCTTTTCGCCTTCATCTTCCTCTTTTTTTTACTTCTTCGCTCGCTTCCTTTCCTTCTTTTCCCACTAAAACTGCTTCTTATTGTTATTCTTCTTCTTTTCTTTATCTTTCCTTTTCTTCCTCTTCTCCTCTTCCGGAGTTTATCAGAAAATTTATCGCAGTTGACAAATGTATTGTCCCATAGTATGACCCATAGAGGGCTAGGTACCCCTCCTGGCACCCCCCCCCCCACCACACACACACATCCACACACACACCCACACACATACCAACTCCCACCCATGCACCTCCTCCACTTAACTAGTCTAGTTCTGGACCCTTTTATTAGGGACTTTTAGATTCTGCAGGACGAGAACGCGGACTGCCCTTTTAAGGCAATGTGACGTCACTGCCAGTGCCTTAAAAGGACGTCAATTTGCCTTAAAAAGGCAGTCCACGTTCTCGTCGTGCAGAATCTAAAAGTCTCTATTTACTTTTTTTTAATTCGCCGACTATAATCGTTAAGTCTAGTAGCGCGATCCTTAGTGACGGTATACTTACGGCTAACATGCTATTTTCTGTTTCCCTCCTTTTTGAAGGTGTCTCCAAGGCGAGTATGATATTACCAGCACCGCACATCAATATCTATCAGACATAAATATGGCAACGATTATATCTTTATAGTGATGCCACATAAACTATCTCCTTGTGCAACATTGTATATAATTATCACAGGATAGAAAAATGTGTACTAAAGGTTTCAAGATTTGTTAAATGTTTTTAATTCAAGATTAATCTATTAATATTTTTCGAATACGAGGAATATGAGAGAGCTCATGAGTTATTTTTTCTCAGCTAGAAACTATTGTATATTTACGGTATATATAACTTTATTGTATTACTTGTAAACATGATCAGTTTTGGTCCTTGGAATCATGTATATTTATATGTCTTTTTAAACCGAAAAAAAAATTAAAACTGAAACTTCTCTTCCAGACAAAACACTCACAATTAGTGCACCCCACAGCGGGGTCCCAACGGCGGCGTTGCCCGCGTTGTTCAATAGGAATGACGTCATGGTGAACATGGCGAGAGTGAGCAATATCTGAACGGCCCCGGTGAAGGCGATGAACCGTCTGCGAAATCCCATCGTTGATGGCGTCTTGTATTTTCAGGAAAGAAACTAAGGATGACGGACAGATTTTAAAAAAAGATACATCACGTTAAGCTACGGTCACAAATGACATTACGAACTGCTACGAACGCCGTACGAACGATTTTCAGACAATGGAAAAACGGGGAGATTCGTACAAAATTATCGTTCATACGAATCTCCCTGTTTTTCCATGGTCTTCTCGAATTTCATGGTCTGAAAATCGTATGTACGGCGTATATTACTCCCCCCTAATATGGTCATTATACAATAGGGTTATGGACCCCCCCCCCCCCCCCCCCACCCCCGCCCCTCCCCTTCAGTCCACTGTAATAACTTTAATTTTTCCATAAAGAAATGAATGTACATAACAATTTATTTAAAAAAAAGCTAATTAACTTGTTGATGACTAAATTCTCTCCTTCCCGTAGGCTTAATACATGGTTCACACAGTTCCAGGAGGGAAAGGGTTAAAAGAAAATTCTAAAATATCTCCGCACAATAGTGTTGACTGGCTTTTCATTGTCATGTCGTTCTGTTCCATCAAATTCTAAAAATATCGTTATTCTGAACGAAACGTCACGGCTACCAGATGACAAAAGATGAACGAAATGCTTGAGCGAATACAAATTCAATTTGATCAATTTTCCTACCTATTGATGACTTTGTAAGGATTATTGTTTGTTCTGTAACTTCTGAAGGCCACTCATAGAATACTAACACTGCTCCATTTGACGGATTGCGTTATGTACGTACATGATCCTAATACACTTGTATACATATTTCCATATTTCATTGTGCTTTAAATCGCCCCTCTAAATTATGTCTTTCTCTACTGGTACAGTTTTTACATCTACAATTATAGGGACTTTTAGATTTGCACGACGACATTAAGGTGGAATGCTACGTGGATGTCATTTTAAGGCACAAGTCCTTTTAAGGCACTGAGTGCCTTAAAAGGACGTCACACGTAGCAGTCCATGTAAATCTAAAAGTACGTAATGCTTATTGAAAGGAACCTATAATAGATGCTGCTTGAACCTATAATATACGAGCACTGTTTTTCAATAGGTTCCTCAATACTTAAAAGGTGACTAAATTACAAATTCATGTTGACTTTTGTTGATCTGTAATAATGTATACATCACATATCTTGTGACTTTTTGATGTATGATTTATGTCATATATTTTACATATTTTTTTCTGTTCCTTTTTTTCTTTCTACCTGCTAAGCTCCATCCCTAAAAAGACTCTCCAAAAGCAAATGACTTTAGTGACATCATCATGCCAGTCATTCAGTAGTCAGCTCAACAGACATTGGTACGTCCCTTCCCATCAACTGACCACCTATTCACAATAGCATTGCATGTTTTTATACAGTGCCCACTCACAAGATTAATACGATTTTAAGTAGTTGCTATGTCAGAAATCCCCAAGCAGCACCATGAAAAGAAGGCCGGTTTCAATGGGCTATTATATGAAAACAAGCAATAAGGTACTCAGTGGGTGAGGACATACCACTGTCAAATCAAAGTCATCTTAATGATAATAACAATTATTATAATGATAATAATAACAAGAATAATGACAATAATTGGGTCAACTTATATATATATACAGTCAAACCTGTTTTAATGACAACCTGTAAGGATACATCACCTGTCTACAAAGACCACATGTTTTGTTTCCCTCGAAAATATTTTCTCATTGAAACATGTACTAAATAAACCTGTGCATAAAGACAGCCTGCCTATAAAGACAACTTTTCTTGTCTCCCTTGGGTGATCTTTATATACATGTTTCACTGTATATGTATGGACATAATAATAATAGCGTAAACTTATTGAGCTCACACACCGTCCAGGGACGCTCATGGCGCTAGCCCACCAACAGTTCTCAATAATGCAGTGCTGTGGCAAGGATTCGAACCCCGTATATTGTGATCCATATTCAGTGACTTATCCACTAGATCACAGTACCTCTACAATCAGCTGAAGTTATGTATACGTGTGGGACATTAATGATATGCACCTGTATCTTGCCTCATAGCAGTCTGTCTACAGGATATACTGAATTGTTCTTCCCGGTTTAATTTAATTTTCTTTTCTATTTTCTTAATAAATGTTATGACATGCGCATGCATTTTTATTCTGTCACCTATACAATTCATGATTGCATAATAATCAAACTTTGAATAAAGAGACTGAATATCATGATATATTGCATGCGATTAGCCTAGGTAAAACAAAAAATTAACAGATCTACAAAAGGAAAAACACTTTTGAAATACTTACAGATAATAATTTGATATACTCCAGCAGCGTGAGGTGTTCACTGCATACAGCGTCACATAGAAGAAAGATATGACCAACTTCAGGAAGTACGAATTTATACTGGATAGTTAATATTCACAACTTGCCAATTTTACGATGGTAGTATTTTCAGAGATGTACTTTCCATCAAGAATTAAAACTACAAGTAGTCATACGTTGTAGCAAGCTTACGTCATTAGATTGACTGCTAAATCACACATAGGATTATCAAAGTTTGACCCCAAAAAATTGTTAAAGAATTTCTTTTTGAAGTAATTTTACATAAATCGTTAAAGGTAAAAATGAATGGTTATCAAATTGGCAACCTCATACGTCAAGGAAAAGGTGACATTGACATGAATGTGACCTTGGATGATATATTACAATGCAAACTGTTCTGAAAGATACTTTGACGCCAGGTAGCACTTTTGACGGCTCATTAGCCCACAAGGACCGACCTATTCATGAACAAAAGATTGCGTTGAGGTATCTATTACTAGAACTTTTTTTGAACGCAGAAATAAAATCAATCAAACAAACAATTACTAGAACATAAGACCACACCCTGTTGATAGGTGTGGACACAGGTAGATCAACAACACAATGTATTGTGGGGTGGGTGCCGGGGGCTGCTGGGGCTGGGGCTTTGAGGTTCTTGCTTTTGTTTTTGTACATGTTCCTCGCTTCAATCAAGAAATACCTGAAATCATGAAATCATGACGTCATGAAATTATGGGGCTATAAGAAAATTGGAGAGGGAGGGTTTACCATTTATGTAACTAAACATACTCCTGCCTTTTCGCCTGCGTAAATAGTCGGACTTACATCCGATTGGACCGGGTGAAACTTACCTCCGATACATGTTCACACCGCAACTTACCTCCGGTCTTATGTCGGATGGAAGTTACGACAGGGCGTAAATAGACCTACCTCCGCTGGTGTGGACGCGACTTCAAGCGGTCCATTGTCGCGGGGGGGGGGGGGGGGGGGGTGTCGGAGCACCACCACTGAATAATGCACCCTCAACACACGACATGCCAAGGAATTAGTCAAGCTTGTCACATTGCTTTCAACAAGTTCTATTTGATCAATGATTAAGCGACTTCATAAAAGTATTAGAGGGAGTTGATTTGAGGTAGTACAAGGGTGTTTATAAAAAATAAGTTTCCAGACCTGTATTTTGCGATTGAGGGGTAAAGTATCCATGGAACTTTTTGGCATGCTTACCAGCCTAGTTAATCCAACAATAAATACCAAATGTACAACTCTTGTGTTTACTATACAATATCATTCTAATCAGTGACTGCATCCTTTTACTCTTTTTTCCTTACTCTATCCTTTCTCTCTCTCTCTCTCTCTGCCATTATATATAAATATATCTTATCTTCTCTATCTCATTTTATATAAATATATATTTTCTTCTATTTTCTCTGTTCCTCTCCCTCCCTCTTTAATATTCCTCTCCCTCTCTCTCTCTCTCTCTCTCTCTCTCATACTCTCTGACTCTCTCGCTCTAATACATGGACAAGTATTTATACATCTTATCTTCTCTAACTAATATAATATATATATAAATACCCCCTCTCTTTCTCTCTCTCTCTCTCTCTCAGATTTTCTGTCTCTGTCGGTCTCCCTCTCTCTGCTCATACCTCTGCCTATCTTTCTCTATCTTTTCTTTCTTTCCCGCTCCTTCATCTCTCTCTGTGTCTCCCTCTTTATCTCACCCTCTCTCTCTCTCTCACTCTCGCTGCTATTGCCCTTTGCCTTTCTCTATCAAAATCTCTTTCTTTGGCTTATATAATAACTCATTGATAAACTGTTTGAAATGTAGTACATGATTCATAATAGGACACATGGAGTTTTATTTAATCTTTCATTAACATGTACCATTAAACAAATGTTATTGTAATGCTTTTGATAAGTTATAAGTAAATATAAACTATAACTACATTCTGCTTTGGATAATGTACGATATAATTCGTATCGACTACAGAATGAACAAGTACTTATCATTGTACTAAACATTATACGGGTCAAAGTACACAAGCAATTTTGTTTACAAATTTCTTTAGAATATTTACAAGATTTAAACACTTTAAGAAATTGAACGTATATTGTCTTTCTTTTCTAATATTCTTCTTGTGAGAACGACCCCTCCAGTTTTAACACAACAAAATAGGGTCCGAAGAGCAGCATTAAAGCCAATAAAAAAATACCTAATTTGTTCAAAATGTCGTATATATATTTTTTTACAGGCTGTTTCTGTCTTATTGCGGCGGTATAGTATGCAGAAAATGCACCCACTCTGTGTAAATACTAGGAAAAATAACACGAGAAATTCTTCATCATGCCCATTTACACCGTCGCGATATTTGTAACATCGCAACGTTATTATGTTGAAGTTGCGTGACCATTTAACCGTAACAATACGTTTTAAAGATTTGTTACCATAGTGTGAACGGGCTTACCATGTACATAATCATAAAGTAACTAATATAATAAAGCAACAATTAATAGCGCATCTACATTCCAACTTACTAATTTTCATTTTCTGTACAAGTTTCGTAATACTTTTCCTAGGTTGATAAGGCATGTGAACTTTATATTTGCACTGCTAAGATGTCCAAACTGCGCTGTGACAATTTTTTACTAACTCTCTGCGACATTTTGGAATGTTTTTCATTACACATAAAATGAAAGTCTAGATAATAATAATAATAATAATAATAATAGGCATTTATATAGCGCCGTCTATCTAGACAATTATATTCCGAGGCGCACAAGAAAAGTTAGAAGAAATGAGAGAGTTTGGATGAGTTTAGATCTGTTTTTTGTTAAATACCTTATTTTCTAGCCGTATTATGAAAGCATATTTTATGTCAGTGTAAAATATGCTACTTGTAATTGTTATTAATGTTTTCCAGCTTCCCTTATATATTTCTTTGTATTGCCGGTCTCATGGGTGGTCTGTATAAGGGGGTGAGCCCCCCTCCCCCCCCCCCCCCGCCTTGCATTTCGAATAGATAACGGGAGACAGCCCATATACCAAATAAATCTGTATATTTCATTATTTACCCTATATGCAATGTTTTCAATTTACAAATTTGATGCCTGAATAGTCAAAGGAATTGTTTGCCATTGCTTGAAGCTTCAGGCTAAACGTACAATCATATATATATCTTGTCAATTTAAATTGATAATGTGGCTTTACTGCAATCTGATCAATATGTTTTATTTTTATTTGTATTGTTAATGAACTGAATATAGCTAGCACGACCATCCTGGATTTCTGCATGTTGACGTTGCCGATTTGATGTAAGATTAGGCCTTGAACACCTGGTTTGGGATACCTCGAGGAGGCCCATCATAGTCCACGTAGTACGGTCTCTGTGAAGAGGGGAGAAAAGAAAATGAAAAAAGGAAGGGGTTACTAGATATTTTACGAAAATAAAACAGAAGAATAAGGCTTATTGCAAATTACTGGATCACTGTGGTATAATAATAGGGTAGGCTCTCATACCCAGGGGATCTTTGGAGAAGTTGTTTCGCCCATATCAAGGGGATCTTTGGAGAAGTTGTTTCGCCCATATCAAGATGAAGTGTATTACACTTAACGTCATCATAAAAAACGCGCTGCGGTTTACCTATCCCAAAAATGCTTTAGCGAATTGCATACAAAAATTGTTGCTAGGTAGGAAAAATATTATGGCTTGTCCTACCTAACAACATATAAATATATGCTAATCGCATTCTGACTATTGAAATACAAATATTTTTTGAAAGTTGAATGAAATAATTCGTAACATTTATATTTACGCATGAAATTTGATTACACAATGAAAATGTTCGGTTTGCCCTTTGATTTCTCGAAAGTCTGTTCGATTGTGTCTTAATTTACATGGTATCTCAAGCCCGTCTGCACTAGTTTGGCCAAGGGGGATTAGACCTCCCTGCGTGGTCACTGACAGGTGGTTATCTCATCAAATCAGCTCTCAATTAACATAAGAAAAAGGGATCCTTGGGGACCAATGGTCACCGATTAGGCATTGTTTGCTATATATAAGGCGCAAGTTGCTATAAGTATTGCAGCGGGGCTTAAAATACAATTATTTGTTTGAAAAAAATTGTAACGTCTAGATTTACGCATGAAATATGATTACATAATGAAAGTTGACCTTTTGTTGCCTTTGATTTCTCGAAATTCTATTCGATTGTGTCTTTACCCGTTGACTACTGAATTCATTCATTACCATAGGCTTAATACATACACCACCTGGGGGGGCGTTTCACAAAGCATTTTTTCAATGACAAATGACAAAAATCAGTGACAAATCTGCTGATAACCAATCAGAAGCAAGGACTTCAGTAGCTTATAACAAAAATTGTCATTTGTCACTGATGACAAGTTTTGTGAAACGCCCCCCAGGTTCCAGTAGACAATGGGTTAATTACCTGTTGATGCGGAGGGGGTGCGAAGCAGACTTGGCAGCAGTCAGCACAAAGAGCGAAGAAGGAGAAGATGCAGATGAAGCTGGCGGCGAGGATGATGGCGGAGAAAGGGATGACCAATGCATTGAGAACCGTGCTCACCGACCACGAGAAGAGACCCAGGATGATGGCGGACACGAAGAAAGCAATCAGGTTGGCGAGGAGCGTACTGAAGTTAAGCTGCGAGAAAGAGAGAATATAATTTGTAATCGATTTTTTTTTATTTTGCTTTGTTTTTTATTAGACTTTTTTTTTCAATAGTGGATTTAAAGGTATTATCACGCATGATGTTCCCAGGCATGGTCATACAGAGGATTTTTCTGTTGCGGACCAGGTAAAATGCAATGAATTATTGATAATTTATTGCATTTCTTTGTATTTTTGTATTTGTGGGGGCTGCCCCCTACCCTAGCTTCCGCTACAGTCACGATTCAGTGGCAAAGAAATTGCCTGGTAACCAGCGCTTAGAGACTTCGGTGGTAAGCGCTTCATAAGTAATGTTTTTATTATTATTATTTTTAGCTGTAAGGCCCCAGGAGAAAAAAAACCAGTGTCGATTTGCTATATTAGTGCTCATTTGTGAGGCATTGATCCTCATTACTGTTAGTTATGACTTAGTAGTTTATAAGCATAGTAGCATACACATGTTTTAGCAGTCAGGCAAAACAAACACTCGCAAATTATTATTCAATACAATCTGAGAATGTATCCTATTATCTAGATCTATTAGGAATAAAACATTGTCAAAATCATTCCATAAATTAGGATAAAACCACATATTCCACCTTTATGACCAACAGTGCAGTATGACCCATTGAGGGCCAAGTACCCCTCTACCCCCCTAACACACACACACACTGACCTCTCTCTTCCTCCTCCTCCCCTTTACATGATCAAAGCCTATAAACTATTGGTATACTTACGGGTAACATGTGGTATTCTTGTGTTGACTTCTTTTTCGAAGGTGACTCCAATGCGTCTATAATGTTACCAGCACCGCACATCAATATCTATCAGACAGAAATATGACAACAATTAGATGTGTTTATGCCAAATAAGTAATCTCCCCGTGTAACATTGTATATATATATATATATATCTCTCTCTTTTTTGGGAATGTGGGGGTTAACAAAAAGGGCGATTAGCCTTATGAACGTCAACCCCCTTAAAAAGTATACACTGTATTGTTGAGAGAAAAGAAAGGAAAAGAAAAGCAGAGAAAACCTGAACCCCAATACAAAAGGAAAAAAGGGAAGGAAAAGGGAAGGGGAGGGGAAATTCATAAAAAAGTGCATTTACTGATCGTTACGTCATTTAATTTTGAGATCGAATACAATGATAAAATTAGGGATTTAATCATTATATCACGGAATCCCAAACCCTCAATCCATGGGTTTAGAGTGAATAAGTCACTTGTTGTTCTTGTTGATTAGTGTTTTATGGCAATCAGTCAAATTTGACTTTCATCAACAACAATTGAAACAAACAAAAATGTTAGATGTGTTATAATACAAGTGACTTCTTTCTTGTTTTGGGGTATTTTTTTAAAAACTATAAATAATTATATATTTTGTTTTAAAGATAAAATAGCATCTTGATAGGTTACCGAGTCCTGTTGGTTCTAAATTGGCACCGTCATGACAAACCTGCTAGTGTTTTTTGCTATACCACCGTACACCTGATAATATGTAGTATTGATGTGTATAAATACATTGGAGTTTTGGAATGATCATAACGACAAAAAAATTTGACTCCATCTTGACGAAGATGCACTGCACACATAAATTAGTAAATGGGACTATACACACATTTTCACTCCATTTGTTAATCTCTCTTTTGTCATATTTTTAAAATAATGGCGTTATAAGAGTAAACTTTTCCAGGGGTAATTTCTACCACGATATTTTGCCAACACGAGGCATATGAGAAAGCTCATAAACATTTTTTTCCTCAGCTAGAACTGAACTTTCCCTTCCATTCATAACACTCACAATGATTCCTCCCCACAGTGGGGTCCCAACAGCGTTGTTGGTGACGTTGGCGAGGGTTGTGAACGATAAGAGAGACGCCATAATGACCATGGCGAGAGTGAGCAATATCTGAACGGCCCCGGTGAACCCGATGAATCGTCTGCGAAATCCCATCGTAGGTGGCGTTTTTTATCTTCAGGAAAGAAACTGAGGAATGACGGACAGAAAAAAAGATATATCACGTTAATTAAATGACATGTTAGTCCCCCAAAATATGGTTATTATACATGAGGGTTATGGGCTCCCCCCCCCCCCTTCAGTCCACTGTAATGATTATATTTGTATTTTTTTCGAGTCAATATTTACAAATATAGGTTGTATATATGTTACAAATATTATTTTACTTTGTCATTATTACATTATTATGAGGGATCTACATTTTACAAGCTCTGCTTTTTAGTGGACCCCTCCATTTCCACAGGTTTATCTTTTAAAAAACTATTATACTGGACATGTATGGATACTTTCTATTTTATAACTTTAAACTGTATTATAGTCTTGAATATTGAATTGTATGTCTTGTTTCTTGTCAAAATTACTGTTCTGTTGGAAATGAAATATAAAACTGAAACTGAAACTGAAACTGAAACTGAAATAACTGTAATACGTTTCTGGGGTCCGATCATGGTACGGTGGCAATTGTTTGAAAGACTTTATTTTCCTCCAAGATATAGAGTTAGAAGTTGGGCTGTAATAGACCGCGGGGTGTTTCACAAAGAGTCTAAGTCGAACTTAACACCTTAGTTAGACCATCATAGAGAGCCATTTTTTACTTTAAAAAAATATATATTCCAAATCAGGGATTCATCTGAGATGACAGCAATTAATGTATGCATACCCAATGTAAAGCAATTCCTAAGATAAACATTACTGTTGAAATATGTAAAGACATTGTAAAGACAAATTATCTTACTATGGAGATATCATAAGCCATGGTTTGTTGGTCTAGTGGCATGATTCTCGCTTAGGGTGCGAGAGGTCCCGGGTTCGACTCCCGGACGAGCCCGACGTATTATTTTTTTGCATAAATAGTCAATTTTTACTGAATTTATGCACATTTATGCAAATTATTGAAACAGAATTGTCTTTTTACATCTAATATGCGTATTAGGGATTTAACCTAGACGACAACAACCAATGTATGCATACCCAAGGTAAAGCAATTCCTAAGATAAACATTACTGTTGAAATATGTATAGACATTCAAATTATCTAACTAAGGAGTTATCATGAGTCAAGGTTCGTTGGTCTAGTGGCATGATTCTCGCTTAGGGTGCGAGAGGTCCCGGGTTCGACTCCCGGACGAGCCCCACGTAATTTTTTTGGCTTAAACAGTCAAATTTTGTTTGTACTGAATTGGCTTAAAAACCCAATCAAACAACAACAACAACATATGGAAATAAATGTACGATTATCTCCTTCACATAGGCTTAATACAGGGTCAACCCGGTGTATGTAGGCAAAGGGTTAAAAGAAAAATCTAACATATCTCCGCACAATAGTATTGACTGGCCTCCCATTGTCATGTCGTATTATTCCATCCCTTTCTAAAAAATTACGATATTCTTAAAGATAAACTTTAGTACTGGTAATGGGTTTGCATTGTGAAAGAAAAGGTTTGGAAAGGATCATAAACAGTTGATCATGTAGCATGTAAGTATTGGTGTGCACTACAAGGTTCTGGAGTCACCAAATTCATAATAAATTTGACCGAGTCTTGGTAAAGTAACAAGCACTGTACACAGAAAGCTATATATGGGACAACACACATGGTGTCGGGGCTAGTACTACCTTGATTTCCTTGTCTTTCTATGCTCATTACTCAGCCAGTATACATTTTCTTCCAACATTCTTTGGCACATGTCATTTATTTGTAATCTTGAACATTCAGTGTAAGTTTCGTTTGATTCTGTGAGAATTAATTTTCTTTTTTACCAGAACTGGAGTTTATCTTTAATAACGAAAAGGTCACTGCTTTCAGACGGCAAAAGATGAACAAACTACTTGAGCAAATGCAAACTCAATTCAAGCAGCATTCCAACTTATTGTTGACTTTGCAATGATTATTGTTTGTTCGGTAACTTTTGAGGGCCACTCCTAGAATGCTAACATTGCTTCATTCGAAGGGATGCTTTCTATATGTCCATGAATTAAAACCAATACTTCGGGAGTAGTATTTGGGATAACTTCGTATGGAATTCTTTGTCCTCCCGAATTAAGAGAATTCCAATTTCTGCATTCAATCAAGAAAATATTCAAGTTATACTCATTACTTTTTCACCAATAGTTTTTTATCTTTCGCCAGATGTTTGTATGATTCAATTTATGTGCATAACGCCTGTCTTTTCAATAGTGGTATTTTAGTTTGTTATCAATTTCAGATTCTTCAATTTGTCAAGCCTCGTTAGGCTTTTCGTTAATGTTCATTTTGACATTCTTGTTTGTATGAATTTATGGGACGTACCTATTACTATCTTGTTGTTTGAAATGTTTTGTACATTTTGTAATGTTTTTTGGAACTGAAGAAAGAAAGATTGATTGGTTGAATAAGGGTCTTTGTTGATTACTTTTAAATGTAACCTCAATATTTCACATTTTAACCCGTTAACTACTGAATTAATTGATTGACATAGGCTTAATACAGGGGCCACCAGGTTCCAGAAGGCAATGGGTTAAAGAAACATACATTGGGACAAATCAATATTTAAAATTCTTAGAAAATTACAATACTTGGTAAGGATATGAATAATTTACTTGTTAATTTATTGTACATGTATTTTTGACTTTGTCGCAATTTATTGGAGAATGAATAAAGACTGAACTGAATTGAACTGTACTAAAATTCACTCGAGAAAATAGTGGAAACCACTCTTGAAGGATTTATTTAGTCACTACTTTGGAGCAGATTCAACCCCCAAGTAAGTGATCAATAAGATGACTCCTAAAAAGAGTGGATTTCAATTCCTCTGCCGAGTACGGAGTCAAGACAGTTCGCCAAATAATGGGTTTTTCAAAGTCTTCGCCTTTTACTGTATATTCTTTATTTCAAACACTAAATAACTCGATGAAATTGATATCAATTCTGAAGGGGTGTCTTTATTTGTAACTTTCCAAGAATTTGCCAACATACAAGGGACAATATCTTGTGCAAAGGAAACTAGACTCATATCTTTTTTCAGTAAAAGTTATAGCAACCCAAAATTATTGACCTGACAACAACTAGACTACAGCATCTAGAAAAGCCTCAATATATTTCTACATCATGTCTTTGAAACAAAAACTAATTTGATGTTTCTATAGGGCCGCTGGAATTGAAAATTTGTTTTGAAAGTTTGATGCGACCAGCCCACTCAAAGTATAATATGTATATATATAAAGTGGCCCTCAGACCACAAATCGACTGGACCTTGATCCGGCCCAAAACTCCCTACGGGTAATGTACCCTGGGCGTTTCCTTCGGATACAAGTATCCTTTTTTTCTACCAAAGATGACAGGTGTTGTCAGTGGAAACACCTTGTAAAAATTAATTTCACAGGCGTAGCTTGAGATATATATATATATATATATAAAGAGAGAGAGAGGAATGGATGAGGGGTTGACACCACGTCAACTAAAAACTTTGATAAACATTTTGTCCTAGCATTTGCAGGCACGTAGCCACGGGGGGGGGGGGGGGGGGGGGGGCACGTGCCCATTTTTTTTTCCAAGATCGGTTGAACTTTTTTAGACCCTTCCTCAGGACGTCGATCGATTACATGTATGTCCTCCCCCCCCCCCCCCTCCCCCCCCCCCCCCCCCCACCAACATCAAACTCTGTCTACGGCCTGCATTTGACGACAAATCTTCATGAATATCAAATGAGCGATATGTTTTCCTTTTCTCTTACTGAATATTCTTTAATCTGGTCAGGAAATACGAATCTAGAGATTTGTTTCTTTGAATAACTATGCTATTTTCTAATTTACATAAATTAACTCTTTATCATTTGTTTAAAACAACAAACAAAACAATTGGTGATTCATTTATCAAATATTTATCCCACACTCATCTCCATCATGGTTTTTACTCACAGTTTCGATGTAAATTAATCTCAATTCTGTTGAAATTGGTATAGAATTGTATATACCTCTAATTCTTTTACACAAGACACCAAACTAATAGTGGTTTGAGGTTTTCGAAAAATGTAATTTACCAAATACTATTTTTCATGGGCCGCTTTTGTGGAGCCCTCCTAAGATTTCGGAGTGACCGCTACAAACATAAAAAAACACCTCTGAAATACAGTGGATTATGATAAAATCTTTCAATTTCAATTAAATTCAATTGTTTTATTTTTCCAAATCATTAACAAAAGTACATCAAATACAATTACAAGTACAATTCAAGTACAGTAACATAATAGATAAAGGGGGAAAAGGGGAACTAAAAAAAGCAGAAGCTTGTGGGTTGAAAAGCTCCCTTAGTACATTATCATCATCAAACTGTGTACATAAATGAAAAGTAAGAACAATATGCTAAGGTTACACTTACATTGTACAAAACTGATAAATCACCAATGGTAAATCACCACACACATCCACGTATACAATCAACCACACAGGGAGGGGGTATACTTCGGGGCCCAGTCAGTTGTGACTGGTGCAAGTTAGTACCCTACTCATATAATATACACATACGCAGGTATATATACAAATTGACTGACGAATCAAACACATATAAGATCATCAAAGTTTGACAAAAATAGCATTGTTTCGAATTAACAAGGTGTGCTTAGTTTGTGTGGTAGTAGCGGGCAACTCGAAAACTAAGCATGATATTTTACTTCAGCCCTCCGCTTATTTCCGCTCGGTTTGATTTCATTCTCCTGACTCTTTTGAGATAAGTTTTAGGATATGTGCATGTATTTTTATTTTGGTCCCAGTTCAACACATGGGAAAAACAGATTTTAAACAGATCGAACCAACGAAAACAACTTTTGAAATACTTACAAAGAATAAGTTGATATGCTCCAGCAGCGTGAGGTGTTCAGTGCATACGGCGTCACAGGGAAGAGGGATATGATCAACTCGAGGAAGTACGAATTCATACTGGATATTAAATATTCATAAGTTGCCAGTTTGACGATGGCAATATTTTCAGAGATGTAATTTTTATCAAGAATTAAAAATACAATTAGTCAGACATTGTAGCATTCTTGCGTCATTAAATTGACTACCGATTCAAACACACATAAGATCATCAAAGTTTGAGAAAAATAGCATTGCTAAGGTATTTTTTTACGAAATGTTTTTCATAAATCGCTAAAGGTAATTAATGGTTATCAAATTGGCAACCTCGTACGTCAAAGAATGACGAATCAGTGACATTGTCAATTGATGCGACCTCAAATGAAATATTACAATGCAAACTTCCTAATGTAAATAAAACTTGTAAGTTGCTGCCGATGCTAAAAATAGATCTGCAGCATGCCCGCCCAAAAGTTAAACACTATTGAAGTACAAACTCCATGACGTATCGTACATTGTATAACTTCTATTCAATATTCAATGACGCTTTTTATATGTCACTCCTCTCGCTTTTGGCTATCGTTTATAGAGAAGGTTAAGGCGTGGTAAAAGTGAAAATAATTTAAACGCTTTCTTTTTGTTCTTTACAAAAAATATCGATGTATGTGGAAGAGCACGTAAATCAACCTCAAATGAAAGTAAAACATCTTGTCCATGTTTACATTACAACTTTATCATCAATATATTTAATGCATTGAAGGTTTCTTCACTTTGTACTTTCTGAGGTAAGATTCATTTGTCCATTTCTTTGAGTTCGGGAACATCACCTTGTTTAACCAATATTGAAACTTAGTTTGAATCTTTTAGCTTTTATTGTACTTTATCTGTATGAAAATCTAATTTGTATTTCACCTGCGTGTCAATGGTGCAATTAACATGTTCACTTTTAATTTTCAAATTTCTATTTCATTCAAAACAAATGGAAATGTTATATTATCAATGAAACTTGCAAATCATATCAGACGATCAGGGCACTGTTTCATAAAACTGGATATAGATACAAGTGTAAACATTTAATGACAAATCAGCTCTATACCAATTAAATGCTTTGCTTATAACATCTATTAAAACTTATTATTGCTAACTATTTTTATTAAAAAAAAGCGCGAATGACTCACATTTACCTTTGAATCGAGGGGCGTGGTGAATCGGGTTCGTAAATTATTTGATTCCCGCGGTCAAAGTTGTTTAATGAAGTGCATCAGTTAGTGTTTATAGTTGACGAAATCAATTTGAAATGTCATATTTTAATGGGGGTCAGCCAAAAAAGACCGAAATACCGGGAAACCGATATTGACGAAAGATTTACTTGGCCGACAAAACAAACTATGACAAAGAAGATACAAAAGAAAACTTAGAATATAAGAAAGTTCGAAAGTTAAAGAGCCCGACGGCACAGGAGACTGAATCGGTTATATTGACGATAGGTTCACCGACAAAACAAAGAAAATACATAAGAAAACAAAGAACATGAGAAAATTCAAAATGGTGAACAAGACCTACAGCCTATGAGACTGATGGCCCATAAGACCGACAAAACAAAGGTATGAATAAGGGAAGAAAGACAAAATAATGTCGGTCTAGACTCTAGAGGGCTGTCGGTCTAATGTGGTTTAGTCTTTGGTTGTGTGATCCTCTCATCAGATTTCTAATCGTCAATATTATCAGTTCATGACCTCAATAACAAAATCGTTCTTAAAGCCCCTCTGCACTAGTTTGACCAGGAGGGATTAGACCTCCCTGCATGGTCACTGACAGGTGATTATCTCATCAAATCAGCTCTCAATTAATATAAGAAAAAGTGACCAAGGGGAACCAAGGGTAACCAAGGGTCACCAATTAGGCATTGTTTGCTATATAGAGGGCGCAGGTAGTTAAAAGTAGTGCATTGGGGATTTAAGTCTATCGGCATCTGACAAATACCTTCCTACTCTACCATCGCCGGAAAGCTACCCCTGCATACCCTTGTCCCCGGAAAATTAATATCAATAATTTTGTTTACCAGGTGATGCCTCATCAGCATCAATGCTGTTCTTCTCGAGGACCTTGCAAGTGGTATTAACCCCCCCCCCCTCCCCCAGCAAATGCCAGTTACAATGTCATTTGCAAAGGTTCCAGGTCTGATAAAAAAAAGGGCCTTTTCCTGTATCCTCACCCCCTAAAAAAGAGATGGATGATAACGAAAGGAGCTTGTACCGATGTGTCGTAGGTCAAACGGGTTGACGTACATGTACCAATTGGATGCATGTCATTACACGTTGGACCAAAATGATGCATGACTACGACCAGTCAGGTCCATTGTATTGGACTTTAGATCAATTGGTCGTCGTACCAATGTGATTTATATTCATTAACCGTAAGAGGACAAATTGTGCAGAACCAATTGTATTCATGTCACTGGACGTATAGGACCGATGAAATTTAAGTATACCATTGAAACGTATGACTATAAAGGGATGTTTAGTAATAATAGTTATAATAATATTTAATTTTGATATAGCGCTTAATACAAATGTCTCTAAGCGCTTTAGAAATATACTATTACCCCGGTCATTGGATTCAGTGCTTGACCGCACACACTGTGTGCACAATCTCCATTCCCTGGGGAGCATTCCAGCCGGGCGTTACTTGACGCTCACAAGCTGTTTGACCAACAATGACGGCCGCATCCTACCGGATACCCATTTGACACCTGGGTGGAGAGTAGCAAGTGCAGGTTAATATCTTGCCAAAGGATATTAGTGCCGTATCGGGATTCGAACCCTCGACCTTCGCATCTCCAGTCAAGCGCCTTAAACCACTCAACCACGACACTCCCAACAGAAGTAGGACCAAGTAAGAGTGACAGCCCAAGAGACCGACAATGTCATTTTAGTGAACCCTAAAGAAAATGTCAGAAGTCTGTCGGTCTTGTGTCGGTTTTATAGGCCTTTTGACAAACTATTCAGCAGATTAGCTAGTACAACACTGTCGGTGTCATGTTGTGCTCTCTAGCAGTGTTTTAATAGACCAGTTCGTAAAAACAATCTGCGCATGCGCAGATCAAGGTCACTTGTACCATTTAAGTGTAAAACCCACTGAGACTAATACTAGATACATGCTCAAGAAAGTTATGTAATCATTATTCATGCATGCACCTGTGATTCTATTGAACACAGGTGGAAGTAATATTTTCAAGAGGGCAAACAAAGAATCACCTCCATGACTGTAGCTGTGATTATCCAAAAGGCACAAAGTGGGATTTATCTATTTTTAAAAGATCTGTGGCTATTTGGGGTCATCTGAACCATGTGCTATCTACGCACTGGTCTATTATGTCATTACGCGCGAGAGTACAGAAACGTCTCATGCTTGTTTTTTCTTTCAAAGCACTGTGCGAATTTTTATATCACTATTTCAATGTTGGGAAGATTCCTCACAAGATAGTGTTTGTCTACTCACCTCGGTCGTTAAGACCAACGATAACGAACCAGGGGGTGTTTCACAAAGATCCTAAGTTGAACTTATCTCTAAGTTGGAATCAAAACTTATGGAAAGCCATTATCATCTATGAAAATATTTTGTAAAAGTTATTTTAAAAGGCATAACATTTTGATTCGAATTATTCATATTTTCTATTATCAAGGAGATTTCATGTTCTTGATGTGGAATTTATAAAAAGTTTTAAATGCTTAAATTTTCGCTTTTGAATATATTTTATTTTAGGCTACAAATGGCTCTCCATAATATCTAAGTCCAACTTAGAGTTAAGTTCGACTTGGGATCTTTGTGAAACACCCCCCAGGTATTAATGTACCGTGCGAACTCCCAATGCAGCCTCTGCAGGAAAAACAGAACCGGGATATAGTCACCAGAGGTTCAACGAAATCACGGATCGGTGAACACCAACAAAGGATAGGTGTAGCCCCAAATGAGAGATACAAAAGAAGAAATCGCTGTCTTTTGAAAAGAAATTAAATATGGAATTTATGAATCATAATAGATATTGTACACTAGCCCACCACCTGCGAAACAGAGGACATTTTGTCAGAACGTATGCCTCTGTGTACGAGTTGATGAGTGTGTATACAGCGCTCTGGGTCCTCTAATAGTTGTTGGTTTCTTCCAGGTTGCTACACGGGAGCTATGATCTCCATTCTGTGATCCCGTGATGTATTGCTCCAAATATTTCCATTCATCATAATTATTTCAGCCGACTATTAATTTGATTTGAGACAAGAAATTGCGGTACGGAGTTAGAAGAATAGCTTACAGATTCCAGCTTCCGTTTAAATTATGTAGGCCGATAGGCATTTTTTTAATAAAGTATTAACCTTATTTCGTTTTGGGCGTTATAAACCTCCGGATGAAATGACCCTTCAGAATAAATCAACAAATTTTCAAATTGTTGAACCCTCTCACATTTTCAAGAATACGAACCTTCGAATTCATGAGTTTTCGTAAAAATGAACTTCCGCAAAGTAGCATTAGGCCTATAAAAATGGATCACTTTTACAATTTACTTGCATCAAATCCCAAACACACACAAGCACATACACGCACACACACACACACACACACATCAATTCAATACTGGACAGACTAGAGAAAAGAAAAAGGTTAGATAACATGGAACCAGACATCATTTATTCGTTTATTTTATTTATTCTATTCGAATAGTCAACGTCCAAAACGACTACGAGTTGCATGCTGAATCTATAATACAATTCTATTGATAATTCTATGTCAAAATTAATTTCATGTAGGCCTTCTTAGTAAGAGACTATTGCAAAGCGGAAGTGATCCGAAAACTCCCTCGGGGGTTGATTTGGTTCAACAGGTACACGAGATTTATACTGACATATGAAAACCCGGTTATTTTACCGGACACATCCAGGCGAGGGCCTGCCGAAACACAGGAGAAAGACATTATAGCTTATACTAGAAGATGGTCTGGTTTTCCTGGGTGAAAGTTTAGATACATAGATGGAACCGTTATATGATTTGAATTTCATTATATTAGGGTCCTCTTTATAAGAAGGGGCCCAGGACTCCGTATTTCTATTTAACGTATACTTTTCTTTTCTAAATATCAAAAGTAATTTATACATATGAGAAGATCTCAGTTTACACGATACGTCTTCATTCATAATTCTTCTGTAATTATAAGCTGATGCATTTAATGTAGCTATATTCGTTTCATACCAGTTTTCATGATTGATTTTGACAGTATGGTTCATTATTGATAAATCAATTATATATCTTTTCATAACTTTATTGATCAATCTCAATGAATCTCTAGATTGATAAATACAGTTTTGAGAAAGTATTATACTTCATCTACCAAGAATATATCATATTGTCACTGTCATTACATGGACAGATGTAAGAACAATTATATAAATATATATATTCCAACTTGTGGAGCAACAATGTATTCATACTCCCACGGTTTGATTTTAAAATATCATAAATAAACCATATCCAATGCAAGAACAAACAAAAAAAGGCCTCATGCTGACCGTTCCGATTTACGAAGGCTCCCGTTGTCGACACACCCATTTTCAACTCGCCCCGCTCTGTCACCCTCATTCTGCGCTTCCCACGGAAAAACCTAGCTTGCTATAACGTCTGTAAAGACAGTGCATGCATGCGCACGTACTGAGTCAGTACGCCATTTGGTTAAGGTACAAACTGCTGAACGCTGTGCGGTGTCGGTCTATCCCCAACGCAACTTTTAGTGTCATATCTGCGCTAGACATATTTCGGTAAGTTGACTTTCTTTCAAGATTCAAGATTTATTTATTTATGTCCACGTGTATGGAAGCAATACATTCATGAACAGTGACAACAAGTTCATCGTCAACAAGAATTAATTCATGAACAATAACAAGAAATTGATAAAGACATTGAAAATGTGGAAAAGAGGTGGTCTGTAAAAAAGCATTAGAGTGTTCACATTCTTTGATAAAATAAACGTGAACTCTTTGGTATGGTGTAATTATCGATTAAATCTTTATGACAATTTAAGTATGGGATGTGTTGGGATCATTTCAATTGTTGCAACTATTTATCCGTACAATTGAAATGATCCCAACACATCCCATACTTAAATTGTCATAAAGATTTAATCGATAATTACACCATACCAAAGAGTTCACGTTTATTTTATCAAAGAATGTGAACACTCTAATGCTTTTTTACAGACCACCTCTTTTCCACATTTTCAATGTCTTTATCAATTTCTTGTTATTGTTCATGACTACATATTTGCGCCATCAATAAGAATAAAAGTGAGAAATTAAGAAAGTGGTTAATAACACATCGTAAATATGCATGTTTCTATCAGTGTAGATGGAAAAGGAGAACGTTACTAGTGCTTTAGTACAGAACAGTATAAAGCAATGTGAATGTTGTAGTAGAATCAATAGAAGTATTACTAGTAAAAGTGGTAGAAGTAGTAGTAAAGTATGTAGTAGTAGAAAAAGAAGATGTAGTATTACTAGTAGTAGCAGCAGTAGTAGTATTAGTAGTAGTAGTAGTAGTAGTAATAGTAGTAGATGTAGTAGTAGTAGCAGTAATAGTAGTAGTAGTAGTAGCAATAGTAGTAGTGGTGGTGGTAGTAGTAGTAGTAGCAGAACAAGTTGTAGTATTAGTAGAAGTAGTTGTAATAGTAAAAACAGTAGAAGTATTAGTATTAGTATTAGTAGTAGTAGTAGTAGTAGTAGTAGTAGAAATAGTATTAGCAGTATTAGTATAAGTAGTGATAGTAGTATTAGCAGTATAGTAGTAGTAGTAGTAATAGTAGTAGTAGTAGTGGTAGTAGTAGTAGTAGTGGTAGTAGTAGTAATAGTTGTAGTGGTGGTAGAAGTAATAGGAGTAAAAGTAACAGTAATAGTAGTGGTAGTAATAATAATAGTATTAGTAGTAGTAGTAGTTGCAGTAGTAGTAGTAGTAGTAGTAGTAGTAGTAGTAGTAGTAGTAGTAGAAGTAGTAGTAGTAGTAGTAGTAGAAGTAGTAGTAGTAGTAGTAGTAGTAGTAGTAGTAGTAGTAAAAGCAGTAGAAGTAGTAAATAGCAGTCGTGGACGTGTGGAGCAGAAATCATCGTCGTCGTAGGCAGTAGTAGACTTTATTGGATAACTCGTTTAGCGTAAGGCTAATCTGCCATAAGGACTATCTTGCCACATGCATCAGTGGTAAATTAATGCTCTCTTTATTAAGTATATTACTTACTTTTAAGACCCACGAGTTCTACACAAGTATTTTTTTTCTTTTTTGCCTCTTTTGTATAAATTTGTCAAAATACTTAGTCTGTTTAATTTAAACAAGTATTAAAACAATCAAGGAAGGGGCAGATGCGAGATCATTTGATACTGTTCGTACGAAAGGAATTCAGAAAGATTAACTCTTTGTGCACACTATACATGTATGTGTAGTAGGCATTTTGCATGCCATAATAATGACTGAACTTCAAAGAGAAAAAAAGATTGGAATTCCTCAACTAAAACCACAATTATGATCAGAATATTTGAAAGATATATGACCGGGCGAGGAATGTATGGAATTTGTACCATTATGATGTCATATAGTTGTTTTCATTCACACTTCGACATGGTTTGTAAACATGTTTTATTCAAATCATTCTATCCCCGTTTTTCTTCTGTACCCTGTTCCACTACTAAAGCATGGGTGTATATCCAAAGATATTTCGTTTTTCTTTTTCGGGACAAATTTTAAACAAAAAGTTTTCAACTGATTCCATTGATTATTCTCTTTCAATTATCTTTCGAATTTTACTTTAGTTCATTGTCATTTAGATTTAAAGAGAAGGTTGAGTTCGGGAAGAGGTGAAAAAAAAATTGTGAGCGTTATCATCGTATTATGCAAGTGTGGAAGAAAATCAGATAAAAAATGTTCCCTGAAAAGCATGGCTCTTTAAATGCCTTAGTATTCTAAATATGGCATGTAACATCATACAAATTTGGGACGTATTTTTATGCCACATGTTCGTGTAGTCCCATATACATCTTTTTGTGTACAATGCTTGTAACTTTAGCAAGACTGGGCCAAATCTCTTATCGTTTTGATGATTCCAGAACCTTGCAGTACACACCAACACTTTTATGCTAGATGATCAACCTTTTCTAATCGATTCCACAATGTTTCCTTCACAATGCAATCGCATGACAAGAACTCAACTTTATCTTTTAATTGTTTGATTCATTGTGGTTTGCTCTATTTCTTTTTTTTTAAAGATTTCTAGTACCAAGAAATATATAATATTGGATACTATGAATACAATTATATTTTTCTCGTTTAAAAAAATGTCCGAATAAAAATAATTAATATGATACATTATGTGTGAAACATTTTTGGAAAGAATGTTAAACCAATATTTTTCCCCTTCATTTTTGTATATATTATTACGTATCCTTTGAGGGTAGTCATACTATCAAGCTGTGCTTACTTTTTCAACCCTCCTGTTTGATGTTTTCGATTAGTTACAGCCAGCCTTACTTTATTCTACATATATTCATTTGACATGTGAAAATTTGCAATGTTTGTTTGTTATATACTTGTAAAAATGCAAAAGAAAAAGAAAAATCAAACAGAAATAATAAATCAGATCAAATCAAATCAAATGTGGACACATCGTATCCTAAAGGGAATATCACATGGATTATTTTTCACTTTCAATATGAAAATATGAATAAAAGAAAAGAAAAGGAAAGGTGTGAAAGAGGGAGACATTACATAATCATCTCTTTCCATAAGAGTAAACTTTACAATTAATATACAGATTCTGTTCCAGGAATTGAATCTAGAACATTCTCAAGTGGAACAGTATTGAATATTATTCAAATTCCGCGGCAAATTTTGTCCTCGTATATATACGAAAATGAAGTACCAATACCCTGTTCAGCAGGTTATGAATTCTTACAACGTGAATTAGGGTCTCAATGGGGTGTTAGGGAATGTGTAAGGTCAAGGTTAATTTAGGTAAAGGGTCTTAATCGAGTTTTAGGTAAGGTATCAGGTAAGGTATAGTGTCTTGATTGGGTTTTAGGTAAGGTGTTAGGTTAGGGTTAAGTTAGAGTATAGGGTTTTAATTGGGTATTAGGTATGGTGTTAGGGTTAGGTTTAGGTATAGGGTCTTAATTAGGTTTTAGGTAAGGTGTTAAAATAAGGCTAAGGGTGCGTTCAATCGAATTTTCGAAGCTAGAATCACAAACATGAATCACAATTCAAAACGCCGTTACAAAAAGCAAGGTCACTGCGGTTTGCGTTCAAGCGATTTTTCATCAACGCTGATTCTAGCTCATTGCGAGCCAAACCACTGCGCATCACACTGCGCAGTATGGCCCAGGAACTTCGGCGCGCGCTTTCTGGAATTGTTTACGGCCGACTGTCGACTGCTGTTTTGAGCATAGATCGCAATAATAAGACAAAGAATGAGAAGGTGATAGAAGGAAGAAACAAAGAATAACATAAGGAAAGACAGAAAGATAAAGTCGATAGAATGATTAAAACAAAGAATAACATAAGAGAAGGTGAAAGAAGGAAGAATCGAAGAATAACATAAGGAAAGACAGAAAGACAGAAAGAGAGAGTGATAGAATGCTTAAAACAAAGAATTACATAAAAGGTGATAGAAGGAAAAAACAAAGCATAACATAAGAATAGAAGGAAGAAACAAAGAATAACAAAAGAGAAGGTAATAGGAGGAAAAAACAAAGAATAACATAAAAATAGAAGGAAGAAACAAAGAATAACATAAGGAAAGACAGAAAGAGAATGTGAAAAAAGGAAGGAACAAAGAATGACATAAGGAAGAACAGAAAGAGAAAGTGATAGAATGATTAAAACAAAGAATAACATAAGAGAAAGTGATAGAATTATAAAAACAAAGAATAACATAAGAGAAGATGATAGAAGGAAGAAACAAAGAATAACATAAAGAAAGACAGAAAGAGAAATTGATAGAATGCTTAAAACAAAGAATTACATAAGAAAAGGTGATAGAAGGAAAAAACAAAGAATTACATAAGAAAAGGTGATAGAAGGAAAAAACAAAGAATAACATAAGGAAAGACAGAAAGAGCTAATGATAGAATGATAAAAACAAAGAATAACATAAGAAAAGGTGATAGAAGGAAAAAAACAAAGAATAACATAAGAATAGAAGGAAGATACAAAGAATAACATAAGGAAAGACAGAAAGAGCTAATGATAGAATTATAAAAACAAAGAATAACATAAGAAAAGGTGATAGAAGGAAAAAAACAAAGAATAACATAAGAATAGAAGGAAGAAACAAAGAATAACATAAGGAAAGACAGAAAGAGAAAATGATAGAAGGAAAAACAAGGAATAACATAACGGAACAGGCCACGATGGTATAGTGAACGCAAATTGCATGCAAAGCGGGCGCGCGGTTTTTCCCAAACCGGAAGAGGCTTCGTCATACAATCATGATTGAGAACTCCGTCCGTTCAATCGAATTTTCGCGACCGTGATTCTTTTGAATCATGATACAAAACGCATCTTTTTCAGCGTTTCATGTTTGTGTTTTCAAACACGTTTATTTTTACGACCGACGAAAAAATCGCTTGAACGCATTGCGTTTTAAACTAAACGTCTTTAGAAACCGTGATTCTAGGGTGAAAAAGTGTCTATTAAACGCACCCTTAGTTTAGGTATAGGGTCTTGATTTGGGTTTTAGGTAAGGTGTTGGTTAGGGTTAATAGGGTCTTAATTGAGGTTTAGGTAAGGTGTTAGGTTAGGGTAAAGTTTAGATATAGGGTCTTGATTGGGTTTTAGGTAAGGTGTTAAGTTTATAGGACTAACTTTAGGTATAGGGTCTTAATTTTTTTTTATAGTAAGGTGTTAGGTTAGGGTTAAGTTAAGGTATAGGGTCTTAATTGGATATTAGGTAAGGTGTTAGGGTTAGGTTTAGGTAAAGGGTCTTAATGAAGTTTTAGGTAAGGTGTTAGGTAAGGGCTATGTTTAGGTATAGAGTCTTAATTGGGTTTTTAGTAAGGTATTAGGTAAGGGTTAATTTTAGGTAAAGGATCTTGATTGGTTTTAGATAAGGTGTTACGTTAGGGTTAAGTTTAGGTATAGGGTCTTAATTGGGTTTCAGGTAAGGTATTAGGTTAGGGTTAAGTTTAGGTATATGGTCTTAATTAGGTTTAAGATACGGTGTTAGATCAGGGTTAAGTTTATATATAGGGTCTCAATGGGGGTTTTAGGTGTTAAGTATTAAGCTATGGTTATTAGGCTATTAACAGCGCCTGTGTCTTACAACCTGTAATATAATATGGCAGTTCGCATTATTTCAAACTGTCCACGCCCCATTGGTGTATTATGCCGTACTATTGTGCAGCATAGTTTTCAGTACACGTATAATTGTGATCTTGGGCGTTCACCCGTGAATGACACAGGTAGTACTTAAATAAACAAAAACTCGAACTTGTAATAATTGTAGGCGTAGCCGTATTTTTGTGAGCATGCATGACCTGTACGAGCACAACGAATGGGCAGTTTGGAATTGAAAAAAAAAAATCTCTCTTTCTGCCTCATCTTCTCATTGTTATCTCACACAAGGTTTTTTTCTCTCCCCTCCCCCCCCCCCCCCATCATTAAGTAGTTTCATATTGTTATATTGCCCCTATTCCTTCCATGATGGTACGTCTGTCCCTTTAAGCCTTTTCCCACAATATTTATTTCAATCTCCCTGTCTTCACTCCAACTCTCACTTACCCCCTCCCCCCCCCCCCTCTCTCTCTCTCTCTCTCAATCTATCGATTCATATTTCTGTTCATCAGACTATCTTCCCCCTACCTCTGTGCATTTCTTTTACTAAATTCTTTCTCTTACTCTCTCTAACACACACACACACACAAACGCACACCATTCAATATTGTAGTCCCTATCTTTTCCCCTCTCTCATTATATATCTTTCTATCAATCCCACATCCATCTATCTTGCTCACACACACACACAATTTAATCTTGTAATCCCCTCTTTTTCCCTCTCTCACTCTTTCTATATACTATCCACCCCACACCCCTCTCTCTCTCTCTCTCTCTCTATCTCACACACACTCTCTCTCCCTCTCTCTCTCTCTCTCTTGACGATATATTTACATTTTCTTATGATATGGTTCAACGCGCGGGGCAAATATTTCCCTTTTATTATAGATCCATATTTGGGGCGTAGGAACTATTGTACTGATTCTTGCTACCCCACAAGAAATCGAGACACTCATGGAAATATCACTGTAGCATATTGACCTTTGAGTTCTGTTATTTTAGGGATCACTATAACTATATCTCTACGTTAGTATGTTGTTCACTCGTATGTACATTTAGCGGTGAGAAAATTGGTCGTCGTTATATGTGGATTAGTACACACAAAATACGTGTTTGCGAGTGCATTTCACTCATACACGAGCTAAAAACATGTTATATTTGTTTTTATAAGATGGGTCTACAATATGAGAGACTCACGGTTGTTATCACCAAAATGCACTCTCCGTACATATGGTTAACATTAATGCACACACACGTGATCCATTTCGACGCTTTTCATTGGTTACATTCTTGAAACCATTTTATAATATACTTAAATGTATGTACACCTTCAGTCACATCTTGAGTTGAAAATTATTAACATATTAAATGTTTACCATTTTCAAGATATTGTTAGGACCATCAACCTGTAAAGATGTTGGTCCATTTTTGTCTTCTTTGTTTTCATGAATTCCTTAAATTTACCTTACACTTTACAACTGAATTTGTCTTTAAAGGTAGTGTATCTCTTTTGCAGCCAACATCAAATTCTGTAGATTTTTGCAGGAATCATGAATATGTCACGTATGTCATGTTACTCATGTTTGTGTAATGTAAACATTAGCAATGACCTAGTAATGCACTGTCACTGTCAGACACTGTTTAGTGACTGACTGGCTTGTTTTAATTTGTTAACAACGTAGATAAAATTAGCTGTAAAGGGTACATTATCATTTGTACACATCAATGACCCGCTTCTTATAATGTTGAAGATTAAACTTATCGAGTCTTTACTCAGCACAAAACGTACGACGGTCTGAAAATCGGACTAATTTCTTGGTTTATTTTTCACAACACGTTTCGAAAATTCCTAATGGTCGATATAATTCCACATTTTATATAGAGGCAATTAACAGTTCTAATCTTTTAAAGAGAAGGTTGAGTTCTGGGAAGAGGTGAAAAATAATGTGTGAGCATTACTCATTCTTATTATGCAAGTGTGGAAGAACATCATATAAGACATGTTCCCTGAAAAGCATGGCTCTTCAAATGCCTTCATATTCTAAATATGCATGTAACATCGTAAAAATCGGGGGCCGGCTTTTTACGCCACGTGTTCGTGTAGTCCCATATACATATTTCTGTGTACAGTGTTTGTAACTTTACCAAGACTTGGCCAATTTCTTATCATTTTGATGATTCCAGAACCTTGCAATACACACAAATTCTTATATGCTAGATGATCAACCTTTTCTGGTCGGTTCCACACCGTTTCTTTCACAATGCAATCGCATGACCAGAACTCAACTTCATCTTTAAGTGGAGTTTTTAATTGGTATTATGTTTTGTTTACGATAGGATTTACACATTTTACATTTCCAGCCTTTCAATAATGAAATAAAGACTGAAACATAATGTAATATGTAATGGTTATGCGATAATCTAGTAGTGTTGCTGTGCTATTTGTTCGTTATGAGTAAGTCACTCCATTGCAACAGGGTAAAGGCAGATGGAGAGTGTGGGGTATTATCTCCCAATTACTACTACTACTACTACTACTACTACTACTACTACTACCAATACTATTACCAATACTATTGCTACTACTACTACTACTACAACTACTACTACTACTACTACTACTAATACCACTACTACTACTACTGCTACTACTGCTACTACTACTACTACTACTACTACTATTACTACTACTACCACCACTAATACTACTACTACTACCACTACTACTACTACTACTACTACTATTACTACTACAATTACTACTACGAATACTACAACTAATGTTATCAATAATACTACTGCAACTACTACTACTACTGCTATTACTAATAATACCACCACTACTACTACTACTACTACTACTACTGCTACTACTGCTACTACTACTACTACTACTACCACTACTACTACTACTACTATTACTTCTAGTATTACTACTACTGTTACTGGACAGGGCTGGGTGTAAATGTCCCCATCACTACTACTTTTACTACTACAACTACTACTACTACTACTACTACTACTACTAACAGTACCATTACTACTACTACTACTACTACTACTACTACTACTATCAACAGTATAATCATTATTGTTATCATATTGAATTAGATGTAGTAGTAATAGTAGAAGTAGTATTTGCTGTAGTAGTAGTATAAGTAGTAGCAGTAGTAGTAGTAGTAGTAGTAATAGTAGTAGTAGCAGTAGTAGTCGTAATAGTCGTAGTAGTAGTATGGTGCGTAGTAGTAGTAGCAGTAGTAGTAATATTAGTAGTAGTATCATTAGTAGTAGTAGTAGTAGTAGTAGTAGTCGTAGTATTAGTAGTGCTTGTAAGTTTAACGAGTAGGCATGGTATCAATATCGAAATTAACAACATTCATTTTCATTTGTACCCAAACCATCTTCATATCACAGACTTTACTTCGCAAGACAAACAACACCATCGAAGATGCGTTTCCGACAGAAATTCTTGGGATTCAGCGGCGGGGCCATGGTAGCCTTGGGTCTGGTTTTAACCATCCTCGGTAAAGATACGGCCTTTCTCAATGCCGGTATTGCCGCTCCAGTCGCTGGCACCCCATTCGTGAACGGAGCGGCAGGCGTCCCTATGTGGACTGGGATTTTGGTAAGTATTATCCTGTTATTAGGGACTTTTAGATTCTGCGCGACGAGAACGTGGACTGCCCTTTTAAGACAATGTGACGTCACTGCCAGTGCCTTAAAAGGACGTCACATTGCCTTTAAAAGGACAGTCCACGTTCTCATCGTGCAGAATCTAAAAGTCCCTATTATCAGTTCGTTGACGTACTGCCGTAAAATTAAGGGCCGTTCAGATATGACGCGGTGAACCGTCGCGAAAAAAAAGAAAAAAAACCCGCCGCGGTTTTGTTTTGTTTTTTGATTTGTTTTGTTAGTTTGGGTTTTTAATTATGAATACAAGTATTGAAAATGCTCCTAACGTATTCACTTAGCTCTTTGTGTAAGATATAGGAGCGTATTGCAGTTTTTGAAGGCCAGCAGATGTTCGTCTTTATCAAGACAAGTGACAAACCAGTGGACACGTCTGAATTTTGAAATAATATTGTATTAAAGCCCTACTGTAATACTTATAAGCTACTTGCGCCCTCTATATGCCTAATCGGTGACCGTTGGTCCCCCATGGTCCCCTTTTTTATGTTAGTTGAGAGCTTATTTGATGAGATTACCATCTGTCAGTGACCATGCAGGGAGATCTAATCCCTCCTGGCCAAATTAGTCAGATGGGCTTTAAAAGGAAGACCCTCGTCGTTTGATTTGATAGAAGCAGGAAATATAGGAATCGCATCAGTAAATTTTCAAGTCATTATCAAATGTACGTCATAACATTCATGAATAATATTTCATAATTTATTTCGTATGAGAAATGACAGGATGAAGTGAAATAAGCAAACGTAAGCAATGTATGATGTTTGTGTAATCATGCATGCATGTCATCGATCGCTTGATCCCTCTCTCTCTCTCTCTCTCTCTTTCGCTCTCTCTCTCTCTCCCTTTGTCTTTCATTCTAAATATATGTATTTCTCTTTCTTTTTCTATCTCTCCTGTCTGTAAACGTATATATGCCTTTCTTTCGATCTCTTTCCCTATTCTTCTCTTTATCTCTCACTCACTTTTATGTATGTATGTGTGTTTCTTTCTCTCTCTCTCTCTCTCTCTCTGTATATCTATTTCTCTCTATGTATCTATTTCTCTCTATGTATCTGTATGTCTGTCTCATTTTCTCTTTCGTTCTCTCTGTATCATGTACGTCTCTCTCCTCCTCTCTCTCTCTCTCTCTCTTTGCTAACTGCACATCTCTCTCTCTCTCTCTCTCACTCACTTTCTCTTTCTCTCTCTCTCTCGCTCTCTCTGAGTCCCGTTTTTTAACATCATTATCTGAGCGTTCGTTCTTTCTTCTCTCAATATCTTAGATTATCATCTGCGGTATGGCAAACATTACTGAAGCCTTTGGTGGGAAAAAGAAGAGGGGGCCAACACCATATGAGTTACCCGTGAGTATCGAAATTTATATATGAAAAACTTTCCTTCGTTTTGGTAAAGCTGGAAATTAATTTTGAGCCAATTAATGTTAAAGATAAACTCCAGTTCTGGTAAAAAAAAAAAAATTCTCACAGATCAAACGAAACTTACAATGAATGTTCAAGATTACAATTAAATGACATGTGTCAAATAATTTTGGAAGAAAATGTATACTGGCTGAGTAATGAGCATAGAAAGACAAGGAAATCAAGGTAGTACTAGCCCCGACACCATGTGTGTTGTCCCATATATAGCTTTCTATGTACAGTGCTTGTTACTTTACCAAGACTCGGTCAAATTTATTATGATTTTGATGACTCCAAAACCTTGCAGTGCACACCAATACTTACATGCTACATGATCAACTGTTTCTGATCCTTTCCACACCTTTTCTCAAGGCAATCGCATTACCAGTACTAAAGTTTATCTTTAATGTTTATTGGTTTTTTAAGTAGTATGTTTATTAATAATTTGGCAAGGAATATATATAACAGCAATCCATCATCTTACTCTTCTTTGCATATCAGTTTAAGGAAGAATATCACGATAGAAATATCCTGTGAAAAAAGGGTTGCTGTTCAAGTGCCCTCAAAATCGCAAATAATTCAATTCATAATGCAATTCAATTCAATTCAATTCTGGTCTATTGCAATTAATAACATGTTGAATAAAAAGTCCGGAGACTCATACAATTCAGTTTACAAATTATAAATACATACAAGAATAAAATAAATCAATACTTCTTCTCCTTTTTCTTGATCTTATCCTTCTCCTCCTCCTCCTCCTCCTCCTCCTTCTTCTTCTTGCAAACAGTTCTCCATGACCGTCTTTGCGGTAAACTTCCTGGCCCTTGCCGCAACCGGGATATGCATGGGTATGCTCTCCTGGGCCATCTATAGCGTATACCTTCAGCCTGCCTTAGTGGAAGATACCAGACAACAGGCTGTGATAGGTATCTACGCCACCATCATCGTCGCCTGCTGTCTCATCTTCATCTTTGCTCTCATGGCGATGTTCGTCGACTGCTGCATCAACGGGTTCATTGGCGGCTTTGCAGGAGTGCCGCCTCCAGTAGATGTAAGTCGTGAAACGTTGTCCATGTGAAGCACGTACAATTAGGGTGCGTTCAATCGAATTTTCGAAGCTAGAATCACAAACATGAATCACAATTCAAAACGCCGTTACAAAAAGCAAGGTCACTGCGGTTTGCGTTCAAGCGATTTTTCATCAACGCTGATTCTAGCTCATTGCGAGCCAAACCACTGCGCATCACACTGCGCAGTATGGCCCAGGAACTTCGGCGCGCGCTTTCTGGAATTGTTTACGGCCGACTGTCGACTGCTGTTTTGAGCATAGATCGCAATAATAAGACAAAGAATGAGAAGGTGATAGAAGGAAGAAACAAAGAATAACATAAGGAAAGACAGAAAGACAGAAAGAGAGAGTGATAGAATGCTTAAAACAAAGAATTACATAAAAGGTGATAGAAGGAAAAAACAAAGCATAACATAAGAATAGAAGGAAGAAACAAAGAATAACAAAAGAGAAGGGAATAGAAGGAAAAAACAAAGAATAACATAAAAATAGAAGGAAGAAACAAAGAATAACATAAAGAAAGACAGAAAGAGAATGTGAAAAAAGGAAGGAACAAAGAATGACATAAGGAAGAACAGAAAGAGAAAGTGATAGAATGATTAAAACAAAGAATAACATAAGAGAAGGTGAAAGAAGGAAGAATCAAAGAATAACATAAGGAAAGATAGAAAGAGAAAGTAACAGAATGATTAAAACAAAGAATAACATAAGAGAAAGTGATAGAATTATAAAAACAAAGAATAGCATAAGAGAAGATGATAGAAGGAAGAAACAAAGAATAACATAAGGAAAGACAGAAAGAGAAATTGATAGAATGCTTAAAACAAAGAATTACATAAGAAAAGGTGATAGAAGGAAAAAACAAAGAATAACATAAGTATAGAAGGAAGAAACAAAGAATAACATAAGGAAAGACAGAAAGAGCAAATGATAGAATGATAAAAACAAAGAATAACATAAGGAAAGACAGAAAGAGAAAATGATAGAAGGAAAAACAAGGAATAACATAACGGAACAGGCCACGATGGTATAGTGAACGCAAATTGCATGCAAAGCGGGCGCGCGGTTTTTCCCAAACCGGAAGAGACTTCGTCATACAATCATGATTGAGAACTCCGTCCGTTCAATCGAATTTTAGCGACCGTGATTCTTTTGAATCATGATACAAAACGCATCTTTTTCAGCGTTTCATGTTTGTGTTTTCAAACACGTTTATTTTTACGACCGACGAAAAAATCGCTTGAACGCATTGCGTTTTAAACTAAACGTCTTTAGAAACCGTGATTCTAGGGTGAAAAAGTGTCGATTAAACGCACCCTTAAAGGCCGTCTGTACTCGTTTGGCTAGAAAGGATTATACCACCCAGGAAGGTCACTGACAGGTGGCTATCTCATCAACTCAGCTCTCAATTAACATAAGAAAAAAAAGAGGATCATGGGGGACGAATGGTCACCGATTGGGCATTGTTTTCTATATAGAGGCAGCAACTAGCTGCAAGTAGTACAGTCGGCCTTTAATGTTGCAGTGTGGTCTTCGTAATTCGCCTGACTGTGAACCACAAGATACGGGCTAACACAATACAAACAAAATGTACACCATGGGGTTGTTTCACAAAGACTAAGATCGACTTAAAAGTACTATGTCCCATTTGCAGGCCCAAAAAATGAAACGGATAAATTCCAACGGAATTTGAAAGATAATACTAATTTAGAACTTCCCTAAAAACAGGGGGGGGGCTTGAAAATGTCTTTAAATGGGAAAATTACGACTTAACGACTATCAGTTGTCGAATCGACCTAAGAGCTATAGAGCCAGTAAGTAATAGTCTGATTTTCAGACCATTGTACCGAATGGTCGTACGTTTTTTGCTGCGCAAAGATTAAATCGGTTCAATGTTGGCTATTACTGGGTTATTGATGTAGACAAATGCTCATGTACCCTTTACAGCTCATTGTATGTATGTTATAACTCAAAAAGAAAAAAAGCCTGTCAGTCACTCGATAATGTTTGAAAGTGAAGTCTAGCAAGTAAACGGGTTTCCTTGCATAATTTGAATATTATGACACTGCTAACGTTTACATTTCACAGATAGGACATACATGACATATTCATAATTCCTGCAAAGTTCTACAGAATTTGATGTTGGCTGCGAAAGGCACATAGTATCTTTAAAGTTGGACTTACCTATGGCAGGCCATTTATGCCACTGTTGCTCTCACCGTTTACTGCGATTGGTCTACCAAGGAACGTACAAAATGGTCACAAATCTACAGAATTTAGATTCTTTGATAGTTCATTAGTGAAGGAAAAAATATTATCTAAAGATCGTAATTTACAGACCAATAGGGAGCGCAACCAGTGTGGTGAATAGCCTGCCATAGTAAAGTCCAAATTAAAGTCGATCTTAGTCTTTGTGAAACCCTCCCCATGTTTAGTCCAACTGAAACCAAATTCCGTAACTCTGTGTATAGATGACTCTAATGGTGTGGTGCTGTGGTCTCCGTGGGTGATACCTCAATCAAGGCTTGTTCAGATATGACGCACAAAAAAAAACGCTGTTTTGTTTACGTCTAAATGAATGTCAACCTGTCCGCAATAAAAGGACTTGCTTTTTATCTACTGAGCTTTAATGGGATAATATCAAGTGAGAAAGACATGTATGATGTACCAAAAAAAAAACACTCTTGCTATTAATGTCATAAATGAACAACAGAGGGCGATTATCTCTTTATCTCTACAGTTCACAACTGGCGTTTGAATTTAATTTGCATTTACGTTATATCCCGTTCAACTCTAATGAAATATGTATATTTTGTATCTTTATGTTCAGCATGCACAGCGGGAATCGCCTTATGATACTTACCAGAGTCGACCTGCCATGCTGTACAAGTAGAAGGTCGTTAGCACCATCGGTCCCGAGGATCGAGATCCGTGTTTATGAGCGTCTCGGGTGTAACCGGTGTATCCGATCCGGTTCTCATCGCAAGTGCTTCTATGCAATATCTGTCCATTGGGTAAGGAGAGGGGGTATGAGGAAAGGGTTATTGGGAGGGTATGGAGTAGGGGGGCATGGCGTAGATGATATTCATGTGGGGGTGGTGTGCATAGGGAAGGGAAGGGGCAATTGGAAGGGTGTAGGAAGGGAGGGGCATG
This sequence comes from Strongylocentrotus droebachiensis, assembly GCA_035222895.1. NCBI lineage: Eukaryota > Metazoa > Echinodermata > Echinoidea > Camarodonta > Strongylocentrotidae > Strongylocentrotus > Strongylocentrotus droebachiensis. The sequence continues at coordinate 47,954 of JAVYIG010010210.1, forward strand.
TGTCAGGGGGAGGGACTTAAAGAAGGGGATTTCTTTCGGAGAAAATAAAGGAATGGGGATAGGGGTCGGGAGGGACATGGGGAAAGAAAGTGCAGGAAGAAAGGTATGGGGAGGGGAGGGGCATGGCAACCGAGAGAACGAAGTCTCACATGGATGAATATATATAATAATCTTTACATCTTTTAAACTAAAATTTAATTCTTAGCCCTACTCAACTCTCATTTTCAGAGGGAAAAATAGGAATATAGCAATTTCATATTTTATTGGTTTAGGTTAGATTATCTTTATTTTCGTGAACTTATAACTGCGTTTGCATGATTTGTCTCATTAGACTGGTTAAATGATAGTGTGAAAGGAATTAATTACATCCGTGTGGCAACAATGGCAATGTTGCTTTTAATCAGTTTTTGAAAGGGAACTCCTGCAAATGCTTGTAAATATTTTTAAAATCACAGGTGCGTACCCATATTTAGCCAATTAAGTCGTTGTAAAATTGAAGGTATTAACATTTAATCAGATAGCTGACTAAGTGTTTTCGTCGTATTTGAGAGTCTTAATTCGAAACTGATACCATTAGTCTTTCGAACAAACAACAGAAAACGATTTTAATCATTGTCAATTCATGTAATATATTACCATCATGTATTGGGTGTGTACGGGAGCTTTGTAGAAAACAAATAAGTAAAATATACGAGTGTTAATATAGTACTGTATTACTTAAAATCATTCCTTTTGTCGATGTGATTGTTCAGATTTGCATACTTCCTGTCCTTTTATTGCTGTATCATATTGATTTGGTTCTAATAGCAGATAACCACTTTTCATACTTTAAATAAATTATGATATTAGAATACCACATATTCCGAGGGGAGAATAATAGGTAGTCATCTTGATATGTAATGTTTAAAACCGTCTGCATACCAAAGCAAAATGTCGATATTTGTTTTTCCTAGTGAAAATATTTTATCACGTGAGCACCAAATGACCAATCATGCATTAAGAATACTCATGAATATTCATAGAAGGGAAATAATTAGGAATGTTGTCAGTATTTGTCGATTAATTCGCATACGTTCATGAGATAATTTTACGAAATGTATCATGATATGTGATTTTTCACATTCTTTGAAATAAATTACGATTTTGACCATTCCTACTTTTACGATCTTTCCTTTATTGAATCAAAAGAACCAACTATCAGAAGAAAACAAAATTATATATATGAAATTTGCTAGGAGGAACAATGTGCCACGACATGCAGAGTGAAAATAGTAGAAAATATATCAATTCACAACGCTAAATGGAATACATAAGAGGCATAGGTTAAACTTCACAAGCGCTTTCGATTTATTCTCACCAGATGAAATTAGTCCCTTTAGCGTTTTGACTTGATGTATTTCCTACTCTCTCTCTCTCTCTCTCTCTCTGTCTGTCTCTCTCTCTCTCTCTCTCTCTCTCTCTCTATTTTTTCCCAAATATTTTCTATTTGACATTTCAAACACCAGACCTATGGTACAGTATGCTGCATGCTCATGCCTATGGGAAAATTGTAAGGGGCATTCCAAACAAAATGTACATCGGGTATATTTCTATATTTTACTATATTTCTGTATTTTACTATAATTTAGTTCGAGTCTGTCTAGCGAAGAATTAGCGTTCATCTGGAGCAAATGAATAGGAAAAGTTTTAATTTGTATTTTTATTGTAATATTACTTTTATTCTAATCATTATTGTATTAATTATTATAATTATTATCAGTTGTAGTATTATTATTAATGTTTATCATTATAATATATTATTATTAATAATGATTATCATTATTATCTATTATCATTAATATTATTATCATTATTATTATTTTTGTTATTATGAGTATAATCCTTATCATTAGTATCTTTTTTGCTATTATAATCATACTTTCTATCATTATTATTATGATGACTATTGTTATTTTCATTATTATCAGTTTTGTAAAATGTCCGATTGAACCTATATATTTGTGGTAATTACAACGTCCTGTTTCTCCATAAACCAAGTGATGCTGCGTTTTACCTGAAGACCATTCGCAATTAAATTCGAGATGTCATAAGGCTAAATAATAATTCATAAAATTCATTATTTCTCTTTTTTTCTCATACTCCCCCGTATTCTAAGCTATTGACATCTAGCCACAAATCAAAAAATACATTTTTGATATTAATCTACGCTTATAAAGCAAGTGGTTTGGGACGTTTTTTGTTCCTCTCTTCTACTCTGTATTATCACTCAGGCAAATACATGTATGATTCAACGCATATATATTTTGGAAAAAAAATACAATAAAACTCTCTTGAAAAGGAACAATAATTTTTGTCTATATTTGTTTATTTACATAGCATCTCAGACAAGAATGAATAGGTTCAGATATGACACAAATCGCCGGCAGTTTTATGAGCCGACGAATCCATCATATATATATATATATATATGTATATATATATATAATGTTAAAAACTATGTTTTTCATAACCCTTTTTTGTGTGTGTGTATTTCAAGGAATAAATTTGGACTGGTTGATTTAGGGAGAATTTTCAATTTTCTTTTTAAATAGATGTAAGCTTTAAAGCCCGTCTGCACTAATTTGGCAAGGGTGGATTAGACATCCCTGCAAGGTCACTGACAGGTGGTTATCTCATCAAATCAGTTCTCAATTAACATACGAAAAGGGGGATCATGGGGACCAACAAGCACCGATTAGGCATTGTTTGCTAAGTAGAGGGCACAAGTAGCTATAAGTAGTACAGTGGGGCTTTAATATATCACATTCTCAAGAAATATCAATCGGGTATATTTAAAAACAAAACGCAAATACGACATTTAAAATTTAAAAGAAAACGAAATAAAATGCAAGAGAGTTGAAAAGGAAACATACGACTGGTAAAACCCATATTCAACTCCAGCAGTATATTGTTGCTTCTTTTCTTCCACTGGACCAACAACAAAAAAAATACCAAAGATAATAAATAAACAATTTCAAAATACTTTTTCAATAAAATTGTTATTTTGTATGATGTAAAATATGTACCAATATGTGTTCCTTTCTCTCTCCCTGTCACCCCTTTCTATATCGCTCTCTATCTCTTCCCCTCTCCCCATTCTCTCCCTCTCTCTGTCTCTCTCTGTCTCTCTCTCTCTCTGTCTCCTATATGTCTCGCCCTCTCCCATCCTTTATCTTTCCTTCTTTCTCTCTCTCTCTCTTTCTCTCTCTCCAATCTCTCTCCCTTAAATTTTCTCCCCTTTTCTCTTTTACCAGCCACCAAATTTCTCTTCATATTTATACTTTTTACCCCTTTTTTTTAAGGCCTAATCAGATATGATATGCTGATTACCAGTAACCTATGGATCCAAAGAACAACGAGGCTTTCTATAAATATACACTTTGCTGATGAAATCACACAACATTAAACACGGATAACACCGCCTACATGAACAAGTATACTTTACCCATCCTAAGATCAGCATACACATTTTCACAATACTCAGACATGATGATTATGTACACCCACGTCCACCACAAAATAAACAAACGTTTGAACTAATTGTCTTATCCTAGGCACATCTTGGTAGGGATATTATGTACATTCATATATTTTGAACATGCCACGAAAAGTGTGACATATCGTACAATCTTTGATGAGTTGAAAGGGAAAAAGTTACATAGTGTTATTTTGGGACCATGCATGATTGATATGACACTTTACAAAAAATTCGACCACAGTTCTTAGACAGTCTCTGCATTTTTCATATATATTGTTACAACTTTTTGTTATGTATGAGCCATGAGTAATATGGCAAATTATAGTATACTGTAATCACGTGTTTCACTTTTTGTTGTAGCATTGAGTAAATCAAACATTCCGGTATATTTCCCATATTGCTTACAGTTAAAGGATATTTTGATGTATACTTATGCAAGTAAACAACAATTCGGACTCGATTCCGACACTGAATTCGTCACGTGTAGAGTTTTTGTTTACGAAGGCGTAAACATCTTCTCGAGATCGGTAACAATTTACATAAACTTAATCCTTGAAGTCTTTTGAGGGACATGCCTTGCTCTAATGACTTAAGCTTTCCGGGGAAAAAGATACATATTGTAGTTCATAACCAATGCACCTTGACGTCAACTGTCTGTTGTTTTAACCTTCAATCTGCTCACATCCAAGAAGTTGATGCGCTAGTGCCCTTTGGTTAGGCATTGATCCTCATTACCAGGTCTCTCGGAGATGACCTAAAGCCATCGGTCCTCTGGTTACTTACTAACGAGCAGTTATGGTTTCTTAGCAGGCAGGTACAAAAATTAACCACCACTAGTAACTAACATCGTGGCATATAGACGTGAGTGTGACGGAACCACTGTGTACACTTCTCAGGGGTGATGACATTTACATTCATCCTTCTGACACGCTGGATGAGGTCACACCTCCACTGCTGCATGTTCATACCCGGTCCCCAACTCGACGTTGCCATTCTGGACAAACAAGAACTCTCTTGACAGCAGCCTAAAATATAGTCCAGAATCTTGCCTATTTAATTTTTATCTCCACCACATCGATGCTACCTCCCCCTACTTACTTGCTACCAGCCGTAGATGGCGTTATCAATAAATTAGGACGCCCGGCGAAAACAAACTTGGCTTGTGAGGATACTAATTATGGGTTCGTTGATAACGCCATCTTCGGCGGCTTGAATCAAGTATGTAGGGAATATATAGAACAGGGCAGATTCTGGACTACCTTAAATGCCAAATGGGCCATTTCGGTTGGGTTCAGAAAAGGCGAAAAAACAAGGAGGCAGCACACTTGAGCTGGATGCAAGGATTGGAACCTTCGGGAAGCTTTGCTCTGACGTGCGGACGTGCTACGGGACGCGCTATCATAATATATCAGGTAGATCGTTGCGTCGGCAGTGAACATCTGCTCGCATCGACGTAGGCCTACTGTTTCAGCGAGGACTACCTCGAACGAATATCTCTCGCGACGGTCTCGCTGGTGACTGAGTGGTAGACCATCCCACGCTGCACATGTACAACTCGTCTTGCTGGTACGCCATGAGGGGCTCTACCGAAGGATCGACGAGTCAAGATATTATATCCCGTCTCATCTATGGAGCCGCAATGTCGCCAATGTGCCATCACTCTGTTGTTCAAAAAACCATTAAGCTTATTCGAAGCGCATGTCCAAGACGCAGGAATAATCCGCTCGTCTGGCATGTCTTCAGTTAACTTTATAGTTATCAACATGCCGCCTAGAGCTCTGGCAATGGTGCTTAAGGTGACGGCTGGATTGTCGGGCAACGATGCCTCCAAAGGCCCGTTTCATACAAATTGTTATTTACAACAAATGCTAAATTTCTATGACAAATTTGCTCTCAGCCAATCAGATGCTATGGTTCCAGTAGCTTATAACAGTAGAATGTAACGTGTTATTAGTATAAAGTTTTATGAAACAGGGACCTGATCAGCTTGCAGCTGCTGTAAAGTCATGAGAGGATTGATCTCTAAAACATGCTGTAGACGGTTTCTCATGTCGTCACCCCCCCCCCTCCCACCCACTCGGTGTTATTTAGGGTACGCATATGCGTGTTCCCAGCGACCCCCCCCCCTTTCAAGAAAAATACGGTGTGTAAAGTCAATACGAGTCGACCTTTTTCTTTTGTTATACGAGCCTTTTTCAGCACCCTCCCCCCTTTCAGCAAAAATCCGGTGTGCAAAGTCAATACGGGTGGACCTTTTTCTTTTGTTACGAGCCGGACAGTTTGGGAACACGCATGGTATCCCTCCGTTCACGGAGTGGGGGACCGGGGTCGTCATCCATCCTGTTATTTCTACTCCCTCCCCTTGGAAGCTTGTCACATCGACCATCTCTCAAAAAGGTCGCAACGATCGACATGGATGTGTCCCGTTTTTTTCCGAGCGTGTCCGCCATTTCGATGTAGTCAAGATTCTCGTTCTCAAAGGCGTCAATCAACCTACCGCTATCTTCGTTTGAAATGAGTCTGTAGCGTTGGCGCTGGGCTGCCATTTTAGCCGAGAGAGTTTACAAATGAGAATGAACAAATATAATGCAAATGGTAATGAAGCCTATATTATATATTAACAAACTAAGCAAACAAATCTTCTCAAAGGCCCCCAAAATACTAAACGCAATATATTTTTTTGTATTGAATGCACTTATTTAAAACATGCTTGCTCATTTACGAATTTGATTGACCACCGAGATACCGTAATCCCCTTTCACACCGGATCTGCGTAGAGTTGCGTAGGGTGGCGTACCGAGTACGCCGAAATAAAGCTGCGTATTCATGAAAGAAATATTGCTTCGGCGTAGTCCCTGTGTAGGTTATGCGTAGGCTGGCGTACGATGGCGTATGGTTACATACTATGTAATAGGTACCGCGAATTCGAATGCTCAGAATATTAACTCGAATTAAAAAAGGGTAAAATTGGCCGCGTAAACTTTAGTATTATCATTATCTCAGTTTTTGGCGGCATTGGAGGATAGCTTTCAAACACAGCCCTCTCGCTTCTGGGTTTGTGAGCAGATAGATAATCGGCTGTACCCAGGAGTTGAATCCTGCTACCCTCTGTAGAATAATCCTCTGCTTCACCGATGGCATCACGTAATATATAACTAAAGGCGTCCATACCATGTAAAAGGAGCCTGTATGAAGGATCACCGTGAACACTCCTCTCAACCTCTTCTTACGTGGACGATTACGAATCACGCCATGGTCGCGAACGACATCATTTGCTGGTGGCTCTTCACGACCACGGTCATCATAGCGATTCGGGCGACTATCGACGTCGATATGATTGACGTAGACGCGGCGAGGATATCCAGGAACGGCGCCAACGTTTTTCAGTTGGCGCACAATGAAGAGTATGCGCGCATGGATAGCTGTTGTAACTAGCATAGTTGCGCCAACTGGAAGTAGCACCAATGTTGTGTGGACTATGGATAGCCATTGAGAGCTGACGACTACATTTTGGGAAGTGCACCGGTACGTCAAAAGATTTATGAAGGGCGAATCTGGAATGGGCAGATATACGCCATAGACAAGCACGATAATGATGGCACTAGCTCCGAGTACGATGTAAAACCGGGTTCGTGTTACAATCGTGTAATATCGTAGAGGACTCGTGACAAGGACGTAGAGGTTAACGCTGATTCCGCAGAGACACCAGGTTTTGATCAACAAAGACGCATGGTAAATGAATGGAAACGTCATGCTGATGATGGTGCAAATCGTTTTATCTCCCTTTGCGATAGTCCAGGTCATGTTCCAAAGGCTCCAAGTAATACCCAAGACGGTGTTAGTTACAGAAAGAATCTGGTAAAGAACTCGCATCACTTCTTGGAGACTATTTTGCCGTCGGACTACGAACAAGACGATGGTGTTCGTGATCACACACAGGAAAAGTGTCAGAGTGTTCAGAGCATCAGGCTCAACGTCCATGTCATCATTCGTGTTCCTGGCTATGTTACTTGCTTCTTCGGTTACAGCCATTTTCAAGAAATATACTAGTAATTCAAATTCAAACGAATTCCCAGAAACCGTAATAATTCAAGATTGGATCAAAGTCCTATGTGTATGTTTTCCGCCGTATATTACGAGGAATCCTGGTTTCAAAGGGATTTATTTATCGCCCAAAACGGCGGTTTGTTCCTTGACACTTCCACACGATTGCTATAAAGGATTGCCTCCCAGAAATCTGCTAAACTAAATATTTAGTAATAATAACATTGTAGTCATACGACACAATCATTCTCCGTTCCGGCGGCAGTAGCTGACTGAGTTTCCTACACTAGCTGTATATTCCATCAAACACACAAGATATATTTTAATACTCCATGTTTCCAGAAGAGCTAGGCTAATACATTCCAGAAGGCTTCGTTGTAATTTGTACCGACATCACACTTACTAAATTCTCTCATCTCAGGAGGTCTCATACACGACCCATCCGGTTCTCGTCGGTAATTGCCGGTTAATAAAGGTTTTTGATTGCGCTGTGGTATAGTAGTGACTTCTTAACAATAATAACTTTGACAGGTATATTGAATTTGGCATCAATGTTAATTATCCATCGAGGAATGAACAGATTTTGAGTGACAACCTAATTATACGGTACTGTAACTTCCATCATCTAGAACGTATCATGTGCATCGTTTCACAAAACCGTCGTAAATACAAGATCGCCGACACTGTTGACTTTAATACACTCGTTTGATTTAGATGTTTGCAGATTGTACTTACGATGGTTTTGTGAAAAGCTGCCCGTGATCTAATAAGCGAAGACTTATTGCATGATTAATGTAAAGTAAATTTAATGATGTTTATGCGCTATGGAAAACGTGGTCATAAATGGTGGATGGTTTGGTTTACCTGACTGCTAAGAAAACACATATAAACATATGGCTCCGAATAGTCTCATTGGACAACGTCCCCTATCGTCAGAGTCCAGCAGCCTAACCTGTTAGCCAAAAATCGTTACAAATTCATTTTTTGTTTAAACGAAAAGCACATCCACCCCGACGTACGTTGACACTAGCTCTTTCATTGGAAACCTTAAGTCCCATTGACTTTTGAAAGTTCACCCACCGTAATTTTCCCATATAACACATGTGAAACAAGTCGAACTTTGGACGCAATTTTCCACGCGATTGTAAGGTTATAGGTAAAGCACACGAAGGATAACAAGCATGAATTATCATAGATCAGTTCTGATCGGTTCATTGTGTCCATTTCAGCCAACCCCCACCGTAAATTTTCCATTTAGTATATAGGCAAGCATTTTGCCGAGGTCAGCAAAAACATGAATATTCATGATCGCCATGGACTATTCGATTATTTACAGAGGGGTGCAATTGTGCACCACATCGAACTCCCCTATTTAAGTCAAGTATTTCATTGTATTATGTAGTTTGGTAGGTTTATTTTAATAACTGTTTAATTATCAGATATCAATGATAGTTTAAAGATATGGAAAATGTTCTTGTATTTTATATTTAGCAAAGCAATCTCACATACAAAATCACTACCAAGTGTGGTCTAATCCGTCGATTGCCGTCTGCTATATACATTCAAGGCACATTTATTTGTGGACTGTGATGTACATCGACAGTTTTCTCGTAATTGCAGATTGATGATTAGCCATCTGTCATTATTAGTCTTTAATTGTTCACACACATACAATTACCACACACACGAATACTCTCACTTCCCCTCCCAACACACCATTTACGCACACCCGGTTCACCCAATGGCATACACCCTGCAACATAGTATAGTTTGGTAGTGCCGTCGAACTAGCTACGTTTGTGCTGGCAATGGTCCAGGGAGTTGAAAAGGAAACATACCACTGGTAACCCATAATCAGCTCCAGCAGGATATTGTTGCTTCTTGTCTTCCACTGGACCAAACAAACAAAAGATATCACAGATAATAAATAAACAATTTCAAAATACTTTTTCAATAAAATTGTTCTTTTGTATGATGTATAATATGTACCAATATGTGTTCTTTTCTCTCTCCCTATATCACGCCCTTTATATATCGCTCTCTATCTCTTCCCCTCTCCCCATTCTCTCCCTCTCTCTCCTATCTGTCTCGCTCTCTCTCACCCTTTCTCTCTCCTTCTTTCTCTCTCTCTCTCTCTCCCTCTCTCCAATCTCTCTCCCTCAACTTTTCTCCCCTTTTCTCTTTTACCAGCCACCCAATTTCTCTTTATATTTATAATTTTTACCCCTTTTTTTTGAAGGCCTAATCAGATATGATATGCTGATTACCAGTAACCTATGGATCCAAAGAACAACGAGACTTTCTATAAATATACACTTTGCTGATGAAATCACACAACATTAAACACGGATAACACCGCCTACAAGAACAAGTATACTTCACCCATCCTAAGATCAGCATACACAATTTCACAATACTCAGACATGATGATTATGTACACCCACGTCCACCACAAAATAAACAAAACGTTTGAACTAATTGTCTTATCTTAGGCATATCTTGGTAGAGATATTATGTACATTCATATATTTTGAACATGCCACGAAAATTGTGACATATCGTACAATCTTTGATGAGTTGAAAGGGAAAAAGTTACAGAGTGTTATTTTGGGACCATGCATGATTGATATGACACTTTACCAAAAATTCCACCACAGTTCTTAGGCAGTTTCTGCATTTTTCATATATATTGTTACAGCTTTTTGTTATGTATGTGCCATGAGTAACATGGCAAGTTATAATGTAATCATGTGTTTCACTTTTTGTTGTAACATTGAGTAAATCAAACATTCCGGTATATTTCCCATAATGCTTACAGTTAAAAGATATCTTGATGTATACTTATGCAAGTAAACAAAAATTCGGACTTGATTCCGACACTGAATCCCTGTAGATCTAATAAGATTTTTGTTTACAAAGGAGTTAACATCTTCTCGAGATCGGTAACAATTTATATAAACTTAATCCTTGAAGTCTTCTGAGGGACATGCCTTGCTCTAATGACTCAAACTCTCCGGAACAACAATATTAAGTAATACACCTTAACGTCAATTGTCTGTTCTTTTAACCTTCAATCTGCTAACGACCAAGACATCGTGGCATATATAGAGGTTAGTGTGACTGAACCCCTGTGTACACCTCTCAGGGGTGAGGACATTTACATTCATCCTTCCGACACGATGGGTGAGGTCACACGGTCACACCTCCACTGATGCATGCTCATACCTGCCTGTTCAGCCGCTTCCCGGTCCCAACTCGACGTTGCCATTCTGGACAAGCAAGAACTCTCTTGACAGCAGCCTAAAATATAGTCCAGAATCTTGCCTATTTAATTTTGATGTCCACCACACCGATGCTACCTCCCCCTACTTACTTGCTACCAGCCGTAGATAGCGTTATTAGGGACTTTTAGATTTGCGTGGACTGATACGTGTGACGTCCATTCAAAGCAGTGCATTAAAAGGACGTCGACCGTAGCAATCCCCATTGTCTTCGTGCGAATCTAAAAGTCCCTATTAATAAATTAGGACGCCCGGCGAAAAAAAGATGGGCTTGTGAGCATACTAACTATGAGTTCGTTGATACCGCCATCTTCGGCGGCTTGAATCAAGTGTGTAGGAAATATGTAGAACCGTGCAGATTCTGGACTACCTTAAATGCCGAATGGGCCATTTCGGTTGGGTTCAGAAAAGGCGAAAAAAACAAGGAGGCAGCACACTGAGCTGGATGCAAGGATTGGAACCTTCGGGAAGCTTTGCTCTGACATGCGGACGTGCTACGGGACGCGCTATCATAATATATCAGGCAGATCGTTGCGTCGGCAGTGAACATCTGCTCGCATCGACGTAGGCCTACTGTTTTATCGAGTACTACCTCGAACGAATATCTCTCGCGACGGTCTCGCTGGTGACTGAGTGGTGGACGAGGCAGGCCCACATCAGCGAATGTCATATTGTAGACCCTCTCACGCTGCACATGTACAACGCGTCTTGCTAGTATGCCACGAGGGGCTCTACCGAAGGATCGACGAGTCAAGATATTATATCCCGTCTCATCTATGAAGCCGCAGTGTCGCCAGTGTGCCACCACTCTGTTGTTCAAAAACCATTGCGCGTATTCGACGCGCATGTCCAAGACGCAAGGATAATTCCGCTCGTCTGGCACGTCATCAGTTAAATTTATAGTTATCATCACGTCGTCTAGAGCTCTGACAATTGTGCATAAGGTGACGGCTGGATTGTCTGGCAACGATGCCTCCAAGGGCCCGTTTCATATTTTTTTTTTATCTACAACAAATGCTAAATTTCTATGACAAATTTGCTCTCAGCCAATCAGATGCCATGATTTCAGGAGTCTATTACAGTAGATTGTTACGTGTTATTAATATAAAGTTTTATGAAACAGGGCCCTGATCAGCTTGCAGCTGCTGTAAAGTCATGAGAGGATTGATCTCTAAAACATGCTGTAGACGGTTTCTCATGTCGTCATCCCGCCCCCCCCCCCCCCCCACTCGGTGTTATTTAGGGTAAGCATATGCGTGTTCCCAGCCACCCCCCCACCCCTTTCAGGAAAAATCCGGTGTGTAAAGTCAACACGGGTCGACCTTTTCTTTTGTTATACGAGCAATTTTTAGCACCCCCCCCCCCCCCCCCTTTCAGGAAAAATCCGGTGTGTAAAGTCAATACGGGTAGACCTTTTTCTTTTGTTACGAGCCGGAGAGTTTGGGAACACACATGGTATCCCTCCGTTCACGGAGTGGGGGGCCGGGGTCGTCATCCATCCTGTGATTTCTACTCCCTCCCTTTGGAAGCTTGTCACATCGACCATCTCTCAAAAAGGTCGCAACGATCGACCTGGATGTGTATCGCTATATTCCGAGCGTGTCCGCCATTTCGATGTAGTCAACATTCTCGTTCTCAAAGGCGCCAATCACCCTACCTCTATCTTCGTTTAAAATGAACCTGTAGCGTTGGCGCTGGGCTGCCATTTTAGCCGAGAGAGTTTACAAATGAGAATAAACAAAGGTAATGCAAATCTTCTCAAAGACCCCCAAAATGCTAAACGCAATATATTTTTTTTAATTAAATGCACTTATTTAAAACATGCTTGCTCATTCACGAATTTGAATGACCTAGAGGTACCGTAAGCCCATTGCACACTAGATCTGCGTAGAGTTGCGTAGGGTGGCGTACCGAGTACGCCGAAATTAAGCTGCGTATTCATGAAAGAAATATTGCTTCGGCGTAGTCCCTGTGTAGGTTATGCGTAGGCTGGCGTACGATGGCGTATGGCAGGACTGACGTATGGTTACATACCATGTACATAGGCACCGCGAATTCGAATGCTCAGAATATGAACTTGAATGAAAAAAGGGGAAAATGACCGCATAAACCTTAGAATTATCATTATTTCAGTTTTTGACGGCATTGGCGGATAGCTTTCAAACACAGCCCTCTCGCTTCTGGGTTTGTGAGCAGATAAATAGCCGGCTGTATCCAGGAGTTGAATCCTGCTACCCTCTCTAGAATAATCCTCTGCTTTACCGATGGCATCACGTAATATACAACTAAAGGCGTCCATACCATGTAAAAGGAGCCCGTCTGAAGGATCACCGTGACCAATCCTCTTAATCCCTTCTTACGTGGACGATTACGAATCACGCCGTGGTCACGAACGACAGCATTGACAGGTGGGTCTTCACGACGACCACGGTCATCAAATCGATTCGGGCGCCTATCGATGTCGATATGATTGACGTAGACGCGACGAGGATATCCAGGAACGGCGCCAACGTTTTTCAGTTGGCGCACAATGAAGAGTATGCGCGCATGGATAGCTGTTGTAACTAACATAGTTGCGCCAACGGGAAGTAGCACCAATGTTGTGTGGAATATGGATAGAAATTGAGAGCTGACGGCTACATTTTGGCAAGTACAACGGTAAGTCAAAAGATTTATGAAGGGTGAATCTGGGATAGGCAGATATACGCCATAGACCAGCATGATCGTGATGGCACTGGCTCCAAGTACGATGTAAAACCGCGTTCTCGTTACAATCGTGTAATATCGTAGAGGATTCGTGACAAGGACGTAGAGGTTAACACTGATTCCGCAGAGACAACATGTTTTGATCAACAAAGACGCCTGGTAAATGAATGGAAACGTCATGCTGATGATGGTGCAAATCGTTTTGTTTCCCCTTGTCATAGTCCAGGTCATGTTCCAAAGGCTCCAACTAATACCCAAGACGGTGTTAGTTACAGAAAGAATCTGGTAAAGAACTCGCATCACTTCTTGGAGACTATTTTGCCGTCGGACTACGAACAAGACGATTGTGTTCGTGATCACACACAGGAAAATTGTCAAAGTGTTTAGAGCATCAGGCTCAACGTCCATGTCATCTTTAATGTTCCTGGATATATTGCTCGCTTCTTCGGTTACAGCCATTTTCAAGATATATACTAGTAATTCAAATTCAAACGAATTCCCAGAAAGCGTAATAATTCAAGATTGGATCGAAGTCGTATACGTATGTTTTCCGCCGTATATTACGAGGAATCCTGGTTTCAAAGGAATTTATTTATCGCCCAAAACGGCCATGTGTTCCTTGACTCTTCCACACGAGTGCTATAAAGGATTGCCTCCAAGAAATCTGATAAACTAAATATTTAGTAATAATAACATTGTAGTTATACGACACAATCATTCTCCATTCCGATGGCAGTAGTTGACTGAGTTCCTTACACTAACTGTATATTCCATCAAAGACACAAGATATATTTTGCTACTCCATGTATCCAGATTCCAGAAGATGTAGGCTTATAAATTCCAGAAGGCTTCGTTGTAATTTTTTACCGACATCACACTTACTAAATTCTCTCATGTCATGAAGTCTCATACACGACCCATCCGGTTCTCGTGGGTAATTTGCCGGTTAACACAGGTTTTTGATTGCGCTGTGGTATAGTAGTGACTTCTTAACAATACTAGCTTTGACAGGTATATCGATTTTGGCATCAATGTTAATTTTCCATCGAGGGATGAACAGATTTTGAGTGACAACTTAATTATACGGTACTGTAACTTCCATCATCTAGAACGTATCATGTGCATCGTTTCACAAAACCGTCGTAAATACAAGTTCGCCGACACTGTTGATTTTAATACACGCGTTTGATATAGATGTTTGCAGATTGTACTTACCATGGTTTTGTGAAAAGCTGCCCGTGATCTAAAAAGCGAAGACTTATTGCATGATTAATGTAAAGTAAATTTAATGATGTTTATGCGCTATGAAAGACGTGGTAATTAATGGTGGATGGTTTGGTTTACCTGACTGCTAAGAAAATATATGTATGCTTATAAACATATGGCTTCGAATAGTCTCACTGGACAACGTCCCCTATCGTCAGAGTCCAGCAGCCTAACATGTTAGCCTATTGACTTTT
Source organism: Strongylocentrotus droebachiensis (assembly GCA_035222895.1). Taxonomy (NCBI): domain Eukaryota; kingdom Metazoa; phylum Echinodermata; class Echinoidea; order Camarodonta; family Strongylocentrotidae; genus Strongylocentrotus; species Strongylocentrotus droebachiensis. Next base: position 62,962 of record JAVYIG010010210.1, read on the forward strand.
ACCCCAAAAATCGTTAAAAATTCCTTTTTTTTTTGTTTAAACGAAAAGCACATCCACCCCGACGTACGTTGACACTAGCTTTTTCATTGGAAACCTCATGTCCCATTGACTTTTGAAAGTTCACCCACCGTAATTTGCCTATATAACACATGTGAAACAAGTCGAACTTTGGACGCAATTCGCCACGCGATTGTAAGGTTATAGGTCAAGCACACGAAGGATAACAAGCATGAATTATCATAGATCAATTCTGATCTGTTCATTGTGTCCATTTCAGCCAACCCCCACCGTAAATTTTCCATTTAGTATAGGCAAGCATTTTGCCGAGGTCAGCAAAAACATGAATATTCATGATCGCCATGGACTATTCGATTATTTACAGAGGGGTGCAATTGTGTACCACATCAAACTCCCCTACTTTCAGTCAAGTAATTCATTGTATTATGTTGTTTGGTAGGTTTATTTTACTAACTGCTTAATTATCAGATATCAATGATAGTTTAAAGATATGGAAAATGTTCTTGTATTTTATATTTAGCAAAGCAATCTCACATACAAAATCACTACTAAGTGTGGTCTAATCCGCCGATTGCCGTCTTCTATATACGTTCAAGGCACATTTATCTGTGGACTGTGATGTACATCGACAGTTGTAGATTTATGATTAGCCATCTGTCATTATTAATTGTTCACACACATACAATTACCACACACACGAATACTCTCACTTCCCCTCCCAACACACCATTTCCACACACCCGGTTCACCCAATGGCATACACCCTGCAACATAGTGGAACATTCTAGTTTGATAGTGCCGTCGAACTAGCTACGTTTGTGCTGGCAATGGTCCAGCGAGCGAAAATGAGACAACCGGAGCAATATGTAAGCAAACAGGGGACCGATGGCTTAAAGTCCTCTCCATGAACCGACGAATCCGTCTTGAGGTTTTGTGTCCTAGTGGATACATCATGCACCGGACTGCGGATCACAATGGTTCGCGGTCCACGACAGGAAAGGATTATTGGAATGCTTTTGCGCCTTTTTATAGCGGCTCAGCTACAGCCGGAGTAATAATAAGATATTTTGTATGAAAGCCCCATTGCACTGCTTAAAGCTACTTGCGCCCTCTATATAGCAAACAATGCCTAATCGGTGACCATTGGTCCCCAATGATCCTCTTTTCTATGTTAATTAAGAGTTGATTTGATGAGATAACCACCTATCAGTGGCCTTGCAGGGTGGAATAATCCCTCCTGTAAATTAGTAGAGATGGGCTTTAAGAGCAGGAGAGTATATTTATAAAGTAGCGGCGCTAAATAAATGGACCTAATATTATTTGTATTACTATTATTATTATTATTATATCAGTTTTTGACGGCATTGGCGGATAGCTTTCAAACACAGTCCTCTCGCCTCTGGGTTAGTGAGCAGATAGATAGTCGGCTGTACCCATGAGTTGAATCCTACTACCCTATCTATAATAAGCCAATGCTTCAATGGTACAGGTATTACAAAATATATAACGTAAGGCGTCCATATGATGTAAAAGGAGCCTGTTTAAAGGATCACCGTGACCAAACCTCTGAACCCTTTCTTGTGTGGACGATTACGAATCACGCCGTGGTCGCTAACGACATCATTGGCTGGCGGCTCTTCACGCCCACGGTCATCTAAGCGAGTCGGTCGCCTTTCGATGTCGATATGATTGACGTAGACGCGGCGAGGATATCCAGGAACGGCGCCAATGTTTTTCAGTTGGCGCACAATGAAGTGTATGCGCGCATGGATAGCTGTTGTAACTAGCATTGCTGAGCTAACGGGAAATAGCACCAATGTTGTCTGGACTTTGGATAGCCATTGAGAGCTGACGACTTCATTTTGGGAAGTACAACGGTGCGTCAAAAGGTTTATGAAGGGCGAATCCGGGATGGGTAGATAAACGCCATAGATTAACATGATCGTGATGGCACAGGCTCCGAGTACGATGTAAAACCACGTTCGTGTCACAATCGTATAATATCGTAGTGGATTCGTGACAAGGACGTAGAGGTTAACGCTGATTCCGCAGAGACAACAGGTTTTGATCAACAAAGACGTGTGGTAGACGAATGGAAACGTCATGCTGATGATGGTGCAAATCGTTTTGTCTCCCCTTGCGTTAGTATACACCATGTTCCAAAAGCTCCAACTAATACCCAAGACGGTGTTAGATACAAAAAGAATCTGGTAAAGAACTCGCATGAATTCTTGGAGATCTTTTTGCCGTCGGACTACGAAAAAGACGATGGTGTTCGTGATCATACACAGGAAAATTGTCAAAGTGTTTAGAGCATCAGGCTCAACGTCCATACCAGCATTCATGTTCCTGGTAATGTTACCGGCTTCTTCGGTTACACCCATTTTCAAGAAATATAGAGTAGTTCAAATTGAAACGAATTCCCAGCAATCGTAATAATTCAAGATTGGATCAAAGTCGTATACGTATGTTTTCCGCCGTATATAACAGGCAATCCTGGTTTCAAAGGGATTTATTCACCGCCCGGAAACGTGACGTCCCTTGACTCTTCCACACAATACACCAGTTTACAGTTGTGTGCGCCATTTTAAACAAAGCCAATGACCTAGAGGTCATGTATTTATGCGTAAATTAAGATTGCGCCCATGCAAATTATGATGATATCACTGCCTGCGCGCTGCGTTGTGCGTGCATATCATCATTTGCATGGGCGCAATCTTAATTTACGCATAAATACCAGAGGTCAGAGGTCAGTGGCCCCGAAACAGGGCCAATTTGGCCCTGTTCCGGGGCCACTGACCCGAGGTCAACTGTCTGCGCATGCGCACTGATACAACTGTAAACTGGTGTATTGCTATAAAAAGATTGCCTCTTAGAAATCTGCCAACTAACTATTAAGTAATAAACGGTATAATATTGTATTCATGCGACAAAATCATTCTCCGTTCCGGTGGCAGTATTGCTGACTGAATTCCCTACACTAACTGTATATTCCATCACATGAGACAAGTATACCTACTACTCCATGTATACAGAAGGGACCCGTTTCTCAAAGCTTTTTTCAATGACAAATGACAAAAAGCAGTGACAAATCTGCTGATAACCAATCAGAATCAAGGATTTCACTAGTTTATAACAAAAACTGTCATTTGTCACTTTTGACACATTTTATGAAATGGGGTTTCAGATCTAAGCTTATACATTCTTAAAAGGCATCTTGGTCATTTTAACGGCCATTACATTACTATTTTCTCCCATCTCTTTAGTTCCTATACACGACCCATCCAGTTTTCGTCGGTAATTACCGGCTAATACAGGTGGTTTGCTTGCACTGTGATATAGTAGTGACTTCTTAACAATACCAAGTTTGACAATTATATTGAGTCTGGCACCAATGTTAATTATCCAAAGAGGGATGAATAGATTTTGATTGACAGCTTAATTATACTGTATTGTAACTTCCATCAACCAGGGGTGCGGTTATCATCTCTTGCCACTCAGAATCAGCGTTTCTATACATTCATATCGAATCACACTATACGAACGTGATTTGCGGAATGTCGCGTTTATCAACTCATCATGATTCAAAATGAATGCCTTGTCACTGCGCAACTGCTTTGCGGGAAGCAGAGAGTTGCGCTCAGAGGTCAACTAGGGCGCGCGCTTATTTCATTTTCGATCTAACTACCAGTAGTTCTTTTAAGTTTAAAATGTCTGGCTCGTTTTTAATTCCGTTGTTGTCTGCATGTATTTGGAAACATGCCGGGAGTAAATTTGTTTATATTCGACACATGTCTTTGGCGGTAATATGTGCTCAACTTAGATTGCCAGTCTAGCGAATAGTATTTTTTTTTTCTCGAACTTTCGATTTCTGTTCCTCTTGAATATCTAGTTCTGCCCATCAATAGAACAGGGAGGTGATAGAGATGGAGTGGAATAAAGCCGCTCTCCTGTGATCTCATGCTTCAAGCCGCCGAAAAATTATGCGCTAATATGCAACTGTTGACCAGGTGGTGAGATAAAAGAGCGCATCAAATATCAGGATTTAGAATTCGTACATCAGAAAATGGTATCCGAGCAAATGTTTGCTGTCCCTTTTAATGATTTCTGATCAATTGTTGAATGTATAATGAGTAGAACAGGCGAACACAAACTTGTGTTATTTCATCCTTCTTTCTAACTGCAAAAATACAAAAAAAAACACGCGAAAACACGCATTAGCAAACTTAAAGTTATCGAATATCGTAAATCATGGATTAATTTTTCTTTTACCAACTCTTGCACACGAATTGTATGAAGGGCGGAGTATAAATTTGACAAATTGTTTGATGCACTATTCCCAATACAATCCCCATATAAAGTTTATTATTCACACTGAAATGTTGCTGTAATTTAATATTTTGTAATAAATGCGAAATTCTCGTAGTGGAAGAGCGGCTCGGAGCATGGAACTTCAAAGCTAAATGGAATGTAACACATCCCATTGTTACGCTTTAGAACTCACGCATGCGTTTGACTAAATTTCAAGAGTTTCCACTCCTTCTTTATCATCTCCGTGGATAGAAGCCGCAAACACCCGAGTTTATCGGCATCCCAATCTGACCCTTTTGCCTTTAAACTCGCACTCGCAGACATAATTATATGGTACAAGCAAGGAGAGTGCTCTCCCTGCTTGTACCATATAATTATTACCATATATAGGCGTGAAGAAAATGGTCTAGGAACGTGAGATGTTGCTGTACTTTACAATTTTATTACGAGCTTTCGGCTTGTGAGGCCTTCTTCAGCTAGGTTCTGAAGTGCAAACACATGCAGAAACAAATACATTGTATGAACAAATATACATGGCATACAAACTTAATATCACTCAATCATAGTCAACCATCAGGAACATAGCACAAATATATATATACTTTTTAATACTTTTTAATATTTATTACACCATCTGAATGAAATTTGTATTGCATTTTATCGCAGTTTTTCCTACGTTACAGTTTATTGAATTCCTGTATCTGTATACATTTTATTTTATCTGTTTTGATTTAAACATTTATTCATTTATTGCATTTGCTATGTTTTTTGTATATATATATACACCGGAGTGTTGGCTCTGTCAGTAGAGCGTCCGCCTCACAACCGAGAGGTCGTGGGTTCGAACCCCGGCCGCGTCATACCAAAAAAAAACGTTAAAAGATGGGAGTTGTTGCTACCTTGTTTGGCGTTCAACAATAAGGGATAGAGCAACGTCGATCTGGCGCTGCTCAGTGGCTGCCGGGCTCACGATCAATTGGGCAAAAATAATTTCCGTTTCGGTTTAATAACATTTGGAGTGGGCATTATTATTATTATTATATATATATATATATAAGCAATGTTTTTTAAAGTTTTTTTTATATGATTGTTTGTTTGATGTAAACTTGCATTTTTAGTCTTTGGACTTTTTTTACAAGTCGTGAATAAAACCTGATAGAAATCTTGAATCTTGAATTCATGAACCTTGTAAATCGGATGTTTTTGAGATTTTTAAGAAATAAAGGTTGAATTAAAAATATAATAAAGTGGACTGGTTGAATTAGGGATGTTTCTGAATCCTTTTAGATGTAAGCTCTAATATGCCACATTCTCAAGACATATCAGTCCGGAAAAATCAATTTTTCACAAACTTAAATATTACAAAAATAGGGTAAGGGCATGAATAATTTAGTCGTTAACTTTATATATCAATAAATATACAGATTTGTCGCTTCATATTGTTGACGACGAAATGTATTTTTTCATTCGAATGTATTCGTGAACTCTTTACGAGGCGACAAATGAAATGACTAGAAAATAAATTAAAATCATATAGGCCTATTCATTGTCGGCAGTTAAGGAGGCACTAATGTTTGTTTATCTGTTTATTTTTATTTCCGCATATTCTAAGACAAAACACAAATACAAACATTTGCAATTTAAAAGAAAACGAAATAAAATACAAGAGAGTTTTTTGGTAACCCAAAATCAGCTGCAGCATTATTTTGTTGAAACAAACAAAAGATACAAATAGGTATAACAATAAATCTTTAAAAATAAACAAATTACCAAACATATAAATAATTATATATAAATTCACATTGACACCTACTGCTGCATGAAAAAGAAGAGAAAAAATCTTCACGTCAACAAAGTAATACAAAAACTCGACAAATTATATAAATTTTGTTAAGGTTAGTACTGAAAGAAGTGACGGCGAGTTAGCTTTTAAGAGATGTTTCTTTTTCTCAAAATGAGACGCTACAAGCAGTACCATAGTAATTTTATTTTAACCCAGCCACTCAAAATATACCATAATAATAATGATAATACTAATACTAATAATATTGTTGACCCACGAAGCCTAATCAGCTTCAATGCTGATCTTCCTGAGGGCCCTGCAATTATTATCACACAAGCGATTGCAAGGTACCCATTTACACCTGGGTGGAGAGTGGCAAACATGGATGCCAAAAGACGTTAGTGCCGGGCTGAGATTCGAACCCTCAACCCATGGGAGTCAAGTGAATGAACCACGTAACCTCCACCTTCTATGGGTTTCACTCTACTTTCAGTGAACTTGCACACCTAAACTTAAGCTATTTCATATTGAGTTGTTGATATTGTATTTCGCTCCAGATTTGAACAGGGTTCTATCATCTAGCATCTATCGTGGTCTAGTGGGTACGTCACCGGACTGCATGTGGATCACATAGTTCGCTGTTCGAATCCTACCGCGGCACCAATGTCCTTGGGGAAGACATTGATTCTACATTTGCCACTCTCCATCCAGGTGAAGTAAATGGGTCCACGGCAGAAAAAGATTCTTGAATGCTTGAGTGCTTTTTTATCATGGTGGCTCAGCTTAAATCTGGGTAATAATATGATGCTTTGAATTAGGTGCAGTGGAGTATATCGATAAAGTATCGGCGGTATATAAATGGATCAATTATTATTATTATTATTATTATCTCAGTTTATGACGGCATTGGCGGATAGCTTTCAAACACAGCCCTCTCGCTTCTGGGTTTGTGAGCAGATAGATAGTCGGCTGTACCCAGGAGTTGAATCCTGCTACCCTAAATAGACTACGTACAGGTATCAAAAAATATAAAACGTAAGGCGTCCATAGGATGTAAAAGGAGCCTGTTTGGAGGATCACCGTGACCAATCCTCTCAATCCCTTCCTACGTGGACGACGACGAATCACGCCGTGGTCGTGAACGACATCATTGGCAGGCGGCTCTTCACGACCACGGTCATCAAAGCGAGTCGGTCGCCTTTCGATGTCGATATGATTGATGTAGACGCGGCGAGGATATCCAGGAACGGCGCCAACGTTTTTCAGTTGGCGCACAATGAAGAGTATGCGTGCATGGATAGCTGTTGTAACTAGCATAGTTGCGCCAACGGGAAGTAGCAACAATGTTGTGTGGACTATAGATAGCCATTGAGAGCTGACGACTACATTTTGGGAAGTACAACGGTGCGTCAAAAGATTTATGAAGGGCGAATCTGGGATGGGCAGATATACGCCATAGACCAGCAAGATCGTGATGGCACTGGCTCCAAGTACGATGTAAAACCGCGTTCGTGTTACAATCGTGTAATATCGTAGAGGACTCGTGATAAGGACGTAGAGGTTAACGCTGATTCCGCAGAGACAACAGGTTTTGATCAACACAGAGCTGTAGAAGACAAGTGGAAACGCCATGCTGATGATGGTGCAAATCGTGTTGTCTCCCCTTGCGTTAGTATAGATCATGTTCCAAAAGCTCCAACTTATACCCAATACGGTGTTAGTGACAGAAAGAATCTGGTAAAGAACTCGCATCACTTCTTGGAGATCTTTTTGCCGTCGGACTACGAACAAGACGATGGTGTTCGTAATCACACACATGAAAAGTGTTAGAGTGTTCAAAGCATAATGCTCAACGTCCATGCCAGCATTCGTACTCCTGGTTATGTTACCTGCTTCTTCGGTTACAGCCATTTTCAAGAAATATACTAGTACTTCAAATTGAAACGAATTCCCAAAAATGTAATATTTTAAGATTGGATCAGAGTCGCGCGTATATTTTCAACCGTCTTAGTTCCGGC
>JAVYIG010010211.1:0-71090 GCA_035222895.1 Strongylocentrotus droebachiensis
CCTGGTAGGAATAGCCTACTCATATATTTGCTTTGCTTGTGATTCTTTCCTCATTTTCCTGGGACATATCCTGGGTACATATACATCTATGGATGTACATGTACATGTATGGGTCTTGAATGTCCCAAAGTAAAAGTATTTTCAGGTCTTTCTTTTCTTCTACTCATTTACTTTCTACAAGAATTATGAGCAGTCTATTCAAAGGGAACTAAGGCGAGGCGTCAAAAATAAATATACCAGCCAGCGGCAGCTAACTGCACTTGTGCGTCCTGGCTGCATTTTTTAAATAAGCTCAGCCGGCTACCGCTGGCGGTAGGAAATGGCATTCAAAAGCATGCGCCGGCTGCCGCCTTTCGAATGGAAACAAAGCCTCAGATCCCAGCCTGGCGCAAGCCGGCTGGCATTATAAGTGAAAAATAATTGCCCCAGCCAGGCTTCGGCCGTAATTGCAGCCTCGATGCGCCAATACGTGAGGCGGCAGCCTGCTGGTATCGATATTTTTGACGCCTCGCCTAAACATTACAACTTGACAGAATGAAGAATCAACTACCGGGTATCAAATTTAAGAAATGTATGCAAACATGAGATGCAGTTAACTTCATCAGTTTAACTGATTAAACAAAGCCTTTCCAATGTAATTTATCAGGTAACAAAATATGCGTATATCTTTTTTTTGTTTAATATATTAAACCAATTTCAAATTAAAATCATATTGATAAATATTTTAAGTAATTCTTTCATTTAAAAAATATTTGCATAAAATCCTGAAATACCCATGAAATTGTTATCAAAGGAACCTGTTTGCGTAGAACCTCTTTTGCCTTTCCTACCGGAAACTTTTAAGGCAAAGTAAAGGCAGTTTACCTCACGCTCAACTGTGCATTGGGACTGACGAAAAGGAGGAAGTTTGCTCTGGAGGTTTAGAGAAAGATTTGCCCGTATTTGATCCGGCACCTGCAAAGTGTTGATTCACTAAGAACGATTCAAACATCAGGCAACACACCAACACCTGACAGTGAAGAACTAGGATAGTCAGAGCCAAAAGAGCATTAACCCTCAGTTGTACTAACATCCTTCTATCACTGAGCAGATCGAGGCAGATAGTATTCACCTTTTAGAATATGTAGCTATGGGAATGTATTGCCCTTTGAGAGCCAGAAGGGCATTAACCTGGACTTGAAACCAACAAGGTATGGGCCACAATGATCAAACACCAGACTCAAAAATTTAAAAAAATTAAGGAGGGGCACTACTTTTTAAAAACCCTAGAAATTACAATCTCCAATTCATTAACAATATGGAATTGGAAATACAATCAATTCACAAGACAGACATTGTGTAGATCATGAAAAAGGATCTTATGTACATTTATGGGTTAAAGAGGACGAGAAAAGACCAATAACTTCAGATGAAAACCCGGTATACTACTTGGCATTTCCAAGTAAGACTATGAAGACAAGTTCAAGAGCTCTAATACTACATGTACTCAAGGACAAGAGTGGTTCAAGTACAACAAAAGAGGGAGCACTTCAACTCTTAGACGTATCAATCATTGACTTCCCTGTCCGACCTGTACAAGCCTTGACCTCGCACATATCTGTAATCTAGGGCTCTACAGTGTGCATTGGCCCCTGAATTTTATCTCTGACCCACCCCCCCCCCCCCCCCCCACAAAAAAATAAATTATAATAACTGGACTCCCAGTGAAAAAGAGTAAGTTTGGAGCCATGGGCCGGTATTCAATTCAATACTAAGAATAAGTAAGAAATTTACTAAGTAAATGTCTAAGCTAAGATATTTACTTATCTCGTATTCAAATCGCATTTTAGAATTTTACTTACCTAAGACATTTAATCTAAGTAAAATATTTACTGATAAGCATTGTGACATCATACGGTCAATCAAAAGTAATGCGCCATTAATGCGTCACAATAAATACGCGCTAATATAATTGTGCGCAGGTAATGATACTGCGTTAGAAAACCATATGCCTGCCAACCCAAGCCTCCTAATAATTGGCTTAAGTCTGGTACTGGTAGGGAGCTGACTTAAATTTAGGGTAAAATACTTAGCCACAAGTTTGAACTGAATACCAAAACTGGCTACGTATTTCATCTAAGCCCCCAAAAAGCTTAAATTAAGCATGGAATTGAATACGGGCCCAGACGTTATCCAGTTCAAACAACACACAATATAAAAGGAAAAGTGACCAAAAGAAAAAAAGAAGGGGGAGAGAAAGTGATATATACTAAGAGATTGAGGAGACAAGAAGGAGACAGGAGAGTCAAATAAATCTATAGATCTACCTACCCTTTTTCAGAATTTCATCTACATGAAGACTTTGATGATCTTCAATTGTACACATGTAGGCCCACAGCTGTCATCCTGGCAATATTCTAGGCAAAAAGAAGAAAATATAGATACAAAAATAAGATTAATTTTCATTGTATAGCCCAACATAAAATATGCTACGTGTATATCATAGTTACATTTATGGAGCAAATACCTATTGAAATATTAGCAATAATGTAGGCAAAATAATGAAAAAATAACTCCAAAATTCTGTGACAAATTACAGCCTAAAGTACTGCTTTACAATCACACATCTCTTCTTTTACATTTCGTCAGTCTCTTCATAAAACTTGTTCTTTTTGTCAAAAGGTCGCTCACACTGGTATTATTTAACAATTTGCTACAAAACTAAAAATCATTTAACACTGTCTTTACCAAATGGTGAGGCCAGACTAGCCTTATTATACTCTTTGGTAGTATCCTATCCACAACATGTATGCAAATTGAGCTCAAGAAAGTTTGTAGGCAATATTTCTGTTAAGAAACAGCAAGCCAAAACAAAATACAGGCATGGATGTTTCATTGAATGTACATGGACAGAGCATTTGATGAACTTTCATGCTTACAGGGGTATAAATCTGTTTTAGTTCAAATTTATGTAAAGACAGGTTAGAGTGCATTTCTATACAACATCCTTGATGCATGTGATAAACCTTTTACAGCTCTTCAGGCTCTTCCTTCCATTCTACCTTTTGTTTACTGACATGTAGATGTAGAGTTAACACCTAAATCATTCATACCCCTTGTAATTTTGATGTTTTTTGTGTTTCTTAAAGGTAATACAAAGTTTCGGTATGGGGTCATGAATTTGGTTCAATTGAACTTATTGGAAGCTTATGTGATCATACAATATTCAGTGATCGTTGTCGCGGTTGAAATCGAGTCCAAAGTTATGAAATTGTAAATAATAAACTCTTTTTGTTGTATAGCTCCCTCTCGAGGTCAATATATTAATTAAGCTATAAAACAATGTTTCTTGACTATAATCGACCGATTAGCTATTCCCGTTTGGAAATTATATATCACACACACATATTCTGAGATTTTCATGGTCGCAGCTACTTTTTATTTTTATTTTCAATTTTTCTCGAAAGCAGAAGTGTTTTAGGGGCTGAATTTTTTAGTGCTTATAATACATTCACAGGGGCATCAAAATATATCAAAATTGTAAAGAATCACTATCCACCAAATTTTTAAAATTTCCCAAAATTTTGTATAACCTTTAAGTAAAACAATTAAGGTAGGATGGTTGAATACTTGAATTAGGGCCTTTGCTGAATACTTTCAGATGTGAGCTTTATATATGTCACATTTTCAAGAAACAAAAATGGGGACAAATCAATTTTCACATTCTTCAAAAATCACAAAACTTGGTAAGGATATGAATAGTTTAGCTGTATAATAATTTTTTTTCATAAATAATGTTTTCATTTGTATGAAATCAAACCCATGGTTACAATGAATAAATCAATAGATTTGATATGTACTGTACATGTATGAGTACATGTACATATGCCTACATGTATATGTGTGAGCCATCCTCACAAATATAAAGTTTTCAACTGGTCCTTTCCATATTCCATACTGTATTTTGTATTATGTTTATTGTGTTTTTATGGTTATAACTTATAACTGGTCAAATAAATATTGTAAGGACCCTTGAATTATCATAAATGTATAAATCCACCATCTTTTGATAATCTATATTCTTCTACATGAACACTTATTGGTTATATTCTTCTGAATATCAAACTTTTTTTCCTGTATCTTCAAAGCATTTTTCCCAAAAATATTCCAAGTGCACAATTTATGAGGAATTAATAAAGCTGTCTTAACTTTCTCAATAATACATCAAGACAATCCCCCCCCCCCCCCCCCCCCCCCCCCGCCGAAAAAGAGAAAAAAGGAGAGAAATTATGATTTTCTTTGTATCCTTGTCCTCCATGTATTCATAATCTCACATTTGTATGCAGAACAAGAGAAGAGCTTAGCCTAGAAAGCCAAGCTGTGTTTCATCTGTTTCTTACTAGTTTGGTGATACAGAGGCCATTGGCCTTCTTCCGACTCCAAAAGGTCAGCTAGTCTTTTTGGACAGCCAATTACAGTGTAGTAAGTAAAATTACACTTAGATATGTTTTACATTGTACTTGCGCATGAGATTGAGAACAATCATATAATTTGAAGTGGGGAAATGGAAATCCAGAAATTATCATGTGGAAGAAACTTTTATGGATTTGGTTAGTGGTGCAGGTTTGAAGCTGCAATATTACGATTGCCGATAATAACTTTTTCCTAAAAATAACCTGTCATTCACATTTCAAATGCAAGTGAAAGTTGCTTCCTTCGCCACAGGCTAATGTACAATATAATCACAAATACTATCTTTTGTTACATCTGCAACTGATCAAAACTTGAAGAGCAGCTCTATTTTTTTCAAAGCAAAGCATACATGGATGTATTTTTTGTAAATATCTTCAACAAGAACAAAATGGTTAACTGAATTTCCAACAAATGATGTTGAAAAAGAAATTGTAATTGATTTTCATGGGTTACTTTTCAGATAAAGTGGCTGGCCTTAGTTAAAACATTTAGCAATGCAATGCACTACAACCATCCACCCCATCCTTTGAAAGATGGGTCCCTTCAGTTTTTACTAGTGCTCTCTTGAACATTTAAGGGGCATTTTGAAAATATCAATTTTTGTTTTCAAGTTTTAGAGCCTGGTGGCAGAAGGCTAACTGATCACATAGTTGAATTGTCCCAAGAGTAAGCGCATTGAAATCCAAATATCTCTCATCAACTCCTCCACACGGTTCTCACAAACATACACAACTTACAGACACATCAGGAAATATTTGACGAACATTCTGTGTATGAAAAATGATCTATTCTTAAATCTTTCTTCTAAATCACATAAGTCTAGTCTACAGACGATCAAGTATTGAATGTGTCTGTGATGCAGTTGGGTATAAAAACAATGCAATCCATGCTGATGGGTCTACTGTGCACAAGATTCTGTAAACTAAATAATCACAAGCCAAATGACAGTACATATGATGTTGTTGATGTCGACAATGACAACAACGATGATGATGATAGTGATGACTGATGATGATGGTGATGAAGTTGGTGGTGGTGGTGGTGGTGGTGGTGGTGGTGGTGGTGGTGGTGGTGGTGGTGGTGGTGGTGGTGGTGGTGGTGGTGGTGGTGGTGGTGGTGGTGGTGGTGGTGGTGATGATGATGATGATGATGATGATAAATTGACAATTGTTACAAAAATAAAAATTATAATAAATTATCTGATGTTTGGGGATATTATGTTTTTTGTTGTGTTTGTCTTTTTTTAACTCTTTATTTAACAACAATAGAGGGCTTATTCTCTATTCACTATTTAAAAAAAGGACACATTCACATACCACATTACCACAAACCTTCACAAATATTGCGACTGATCAAGATTGGCAAAAGGTGCATGCCACAAAATAATTACATGTAAATAACAAGAATGAATTTCTACAATTCAAAGTGGTGTTTTTTCGCCCCAAAAGCGGCCATCATGAGATGAGAATCCTGAAACTACCCCTAGTTTGAATTTTCACTTTCTACTCAACTGTTTCAAATTCATAGAGGGGGGAGGGGGGTATCAGAGATAACATCGACCACAACATGCCCCGATTCTTGAAAAACGAAATCTCCCTGGAAAAAAACAGGAGCACCATGCTGTGCATCTCCTACTGTTTGATGCCAGGAATGTCACGAATCGTTCAGATACTCCGTTGGAAAGACGCTCCAAAGGGGGGTTGGTTGCGTGGAGTTTGACCCGCTCGGCCGATACACCCGATAATGTGCAACCCGGCCCAGCTTGATGTCGAGTGCTGGAAATTATTCACTATAACAGATTGGGTTTGTGAGCCAAAATGGTCTTACAGACTTTCTACTTCATGCGTTAGTACATGTACATGTACTTGTATGTATCGTAAAATGGAGTTTACATGTACATGAATATTTATGTGCATCATAAACACAAACTTGACATGTACATGTACATGTAGAGGTGTCGTGGTCTAGTGGATACGTCACCGGACACTGGAAGAAACGGTTCAAGTCGCACCGCAGCACTAATGTCCTTTGGCAAGACAGTAATCTGCATTTTGCCACTCTCCACCCAGGTAATGTAAATGGGTAACGGGTAGAAAGAAATTCCTTGAATGTCAGAGCGCCTAATCATGACAGCTCTAATAGAAACATTACTATCAATCAAGCACTATATACATGTACAGTACATGTTACTATTATCATTATTATTAATGACCAATTGGAACAGGGCAAACAAAGCAAAACATTGAACTCTGTATAAGGCTTTCTAAAAAGGCTTTCTAATCTCCTTTATAGATAAAATAAATGATGAAATGTTTTGTTCCACCAAAGAACTTTTCAAAAGAATGTTCAGGATAATGCCAGGATTGCTAGCCCTAAAATGAAGTATCATTTCTTTTCTTTTTCCATTGTTTTTCAAAGCCTATCTCAAACAGCTAAAAGAAATGGCTTGTACCAAGCCAGAAGGGCATTAACCCTTTGTTAAAGGATATGAGTTAACAGCCTTCTGGCTCTAAACAGACAACGTGTATTATCAAATAAGCCACAACATTCTCCCCCAAAGAGTAGAAAAACCGGACATCACCAATTGTTAAGTCCAACTTAGAGTCTTTGTGAAACACCCCCCTGCACTATAGTTCAAATCATTGGGCTTACAAATAATGAATATGAGCACAACTATATTTTAGTTCATTCATGGTAGAAATGCACATGATTACAACCTATTCTTGCATTGTAGGTCTACCATTCAAGCAACGATTTAAAAAAAAAAGATGATTATTAAATATGAATATGATTATGAACACAACTATATTTTACAATATAGTCATGTACTGTACATGTACATGAGTACAACTACATGTACATTCCGGCATTGCAAGTCTACCATACAAGTGATACAACCATCAATACAAAATGTTAAAATCTATAAATGATTATCAAATATGAATATGATTATGAACACAACTATATTTCAGTCCATGCAATGTACAACTGTACATGAATGCGACCACATTCCGGCATTGCAGGTCTACCATGCTAGTATGGATCAAAATAGATGAAGCTGGTATAAAAAACCTGAGCCGAAACATTCTCCCTAGAGAGGCCAACAACCTGGCAGGGGTTAATGAAAAATTGTTACAGTATCTGTTGACAGCAGGCATGGTTACCACGGCAACAACCTCCAGACGTGACCCCTCAGATTATGATATTATGATGAAGAGGAAAAGGGAGACAAAGGTGGAGGAGGAGAAGGAGGAGGAAGAAGAGGACAAGGAGGATCGAGAGAGGGAAAAGGATAGAGAGAAGAAAAGCTCAGGAATTTTATTCCAGTCACGTTTGCCCAGTCCTACGAGAGAGGAAGGGGGTGGTAGGGGGATCACAGATGATGCAAATCATATTGCCATATAATAATATAATAATAAAAATAGCAACATATAAATAATGATAATTATCAAAATAATAATAATCATAAAATATTTATAATATAACAATATCATTGTCAATAATAAAAACATGAATGATAAAAATGTTGATAATAAAAATGATAATGACAATAATAACAATAATAGTTAGACATAATCAAAATCGTAATAATTTTCGGTAATTCTATGGAACCTTCAAACTGTCTAAGGCATTTGACACAATTGATCACAATATTTTACTATCTAAACTATATCGTTATGGAATACAGAGTAGGTGTCTTAAAGAATAAGACAGAAATGGTAGAGGGCCTTCATTATTTATCTGTTGAGATGCAGAATGGCGGGAAATGAAATCTCAAGTGGTGAGAAAATGAAATTTTGGTGATTTCATTTTAAAGAGAAAAAAAAAATCATAGATCAAACAGATCAAGCAGCATTTTCTGAGTCATTCTGAAATTCTTTCTCCCTTATTTTTCTGCCCTTCAAAAATCAGAAGCAAGAAAATTGTGGAAAAGAAAAGTGAATATTTCATGGAGGTATTTTCACCACGGGGTTCCCTCCCTGATCCTTCATACAGTATATATGCACTCTTACACATTACCCACCTACCCTCCTAAGCTTGCACAGAGGCTTACATGTCATGTCAGATACTGTCCTACACAACAAATGTTGTCCCCTTTGTCCGCTGTTGAATGTCCCTAACTTTAGTTTAGGATGCACGCAATACAATGGTTTCATGAATTAATTTTGAGACCACTGGATGAAATAGAGTAGGCCTTGAATTTTAATGAGTCTCCAATCAGTTGTAAATAATGTGATTCTGTTTTGATTTTAATGACTCTCCAATTATTTGTAAATAAAGTTATTCTGTTTTGATTACAATGACTCTCCAATTATTTGTACAATTGTGATTCTGTTTTGGTTTAATAAAACCTACCCAAAACAAAAATAAGTAGGCCTATTCTTAGTCAAAGACTTAATTAAATGTATCATTACAAAATTAGGACCAATCTTGGGATAGGGTGGGGGACAACAATAACAACAACAAGAAACAAACAACAAACACACACAAATATATATTTGTATGCTCTGGCCCACATCTAGAATATATTCTGAGTAATTCCAAAATAAAAAAGGGTGCTTGAGTCAACTTCGTAACTATTGTTCCGATAATACATGTATCCCTTTTCAATTTCAATATAAATACAAATAAATGTATACTTGTGTAAGTTTTCATCTTTGACTCAAGCCGTGATCAAATTCAAACTCAAGCTGTCAACATTGCCTTCCAGCAACTTGCCCTGCCAATGTCGATTTCAACTACAGGCATGTGCCATAAATATGTGGACCATAAATCATCTTTATGAACATGAAGTTACACTTCCCAATTTTTTCCCCCAAACCATCAAACCATCAAAGAATTTGAATTCAGACCCACACAATGGTAGAAATGTGGGGGCCGCTTTCCTGGAGCAGTCGACTCACACTACTTTCCACCACACATCCCTACCCGCAGAAAGTCTAGCTCCCAGATAAGCTCTGCAACCCAAGGTAGGCTAGCTAAGCCTTGGGTGGCAGGGAGGTCAAAGGTCACTTGGGTTTGACCTGAAGGGAAAGCCAAGGTCGAGGTGGGACTATTCTTAGAGAGTGGGGAGGGAGGGCAAGCCATATTAGAGGCTGTTTATAAATAAGCAATGTTCCACCTCATCACATAACATGCATGACGACAGCTTAGTTTAATAAGTTGATCATGAATAAAAAAGATGTGCTGGGTTGGAATTTGCATTGTGTCACGCAAATCCAATGCTTCTACAAGTACATTGTACATTGTACATTTCATCGCATAAATTTCTTTCTTTTGGTTATCTTAAAATTTCTCTCAATATATTTTCAATGTGCATGTACATGTATATCCTGCCAGAGAAAAAGATGAAATGTAGTGGAGTAAACAGTGATCTAACTCTGGGAAATTATTTTTGAAGAGAGCTCTGTTATTAGTGTAAAGATTAAATACCTAACCCGGACAACACTGAAGCATACTCTACATCAACAATGATAGCAACAATCAAAAGAATAGTCATAATAATAGGCCATTTTTCGTGTAATTTAATCAAATTGAATGCACAAATCTTTGTTAAGTGCCTCGCTACTAATTACTTCATTCACCTGTTATAAATAAGTGTATTTCAATACCGGTAGTCAGAACGCAAATTGCATAAATTATGTGTTGTTAGGTAGGATAATCCATAACAGGGAATAATTTTCCTCAAATTTTTTGATTAGCAATTTCAGCTGATGGATAAATATTTCAAATGAAATTCTGTACATTTCTATGGAAGAAAACTGCTACACAAAAGATATTTTGTATAGCAGTCTTGCAAAAATGCAGAGCAAATTGCGATGCGATACCAGGAAAATTATTCCCTGCATAATGTTTGTCCTACCTAGCAACAATACATTCCAGAGCTACACATGTACATGTTCATTGCTCATGTGATTTCTTTTCACTTCACTGCACATGCACTTCACACTTCTAGCTTTTAAGAGAGAAATAAACAAATTGTACGGAAATCATTCTTACAATAATTCTGACAAGTTTCCTGACTTTAACTCACAATAATTCTGACGTAATGTATTTGTATACACTTAATTAGGATACACTGTACAGTACATGTACATTTTAGAACTTAAGTGGTCGGTTCGAGCAGTTTTCTTGAATTATATAGAAAAAACAGCCAAAAGTACAAAGCAAGTCAAAACTCATGTGTAGTCATATTTAATGTGTGCCTCGCAGCTCATTATTTCTCTAACTTGCTTGCATAAGTCTCGGGCCATTCTTTGGAGACCGTGAGTGGCAGGAGGCGAATAATAAAGGAATAAAAGCGGTCTTTTCATGACCGAGATTAAACGCCCCGCGCTCCTTTTATGCTGCCACTCTGCTCCAATTTGTCAAAATGAGTGATGAAATCACAACACGCGTTATTGAAGCCATTGTTAACGATTTTTCGCTCTTGTGTGAACGTACGCTGACAATGGCTTTGAAGTGCCATCAATGGAGCGTCTATTGAAGTTAAAGGGCAATTCAAGCTTGATAGCAAAGTCAGCTTGCAGGCACTAACGTCGTTAAAGCGTAATAGTACATGTAGGTCTGAACTCTGAAGTGCGAGACTGTTCAGACTACCCCTGTAAAGGGCAAGGCTGTATTTTTAGCTGGTCCGAAAGGAGAATGGCGAGAGTCCTCCACAAACACATCGCGCAAATACAAATTAAAATTCAGATTAATTTTTTTATCTCTAATATTTCTCTGATTTCTCAGACTCAAGCTATTTTCAAAGACCTACATTTATAAATATTTCTTTATTTGTCTACAAAGCAACTAGCAGGTTGTTGTGAGTTTTTTGTAAAGGGGGGTCTTGATTGGACTGACATTTTGGGGTCTGTCTTTAAGTTTTTCATAGCTTTTTTTTTTGGGGGGGGGGGAGAGGTCTGGACTTTAAATTTTGGAGCCAATGGGTCCTAGACTCCTAGCCATCTTAGAGCCAGGTTGTTCATAATAAATTCACATACATGTAGGATGCAGTAAATTACAGGTTTTTCTTTGTTTAACTTTAAATGATGACATTCATAACGCGATTCGCTTCACATTTTCACAACTGATAGTTATAACACATGAGTACCAGTGTGCATTGTGTACAGCTACATTTTTGTAACTGTTTTCGGCCATCCCCACTTGCCATTTACATACTACAACACAGGAAAAAACAACAACAATACTGTGGTTTCTGATATTACAGTATTTGTCATTAAGCCTTTAAGGTTGGATTGCCCTTTAATGGCATACTAAACTGGCCGACCATCCACGCTCTATCACCCTTCATGAATCAGACAAGTACGGATCATCAATATTGTCAGGTAGCGGAATGTGAATATTTATTCGGAGGTGAGAATTCATTTCTTCACCTATTTTTTTCCTGCCATCGCGAGGTGAAATGGTACATATATAAGAGAGGGACTGTTTTGGCTAGAAAAACATCCTTCTCTAAACATGTGGCAAATGTTTGTGTACAAGAAGAAACACAAAGTATATACTGCATCACATAATTTATCACATATACATGTACATGTAGTCAGTCTAAACTAATTTTGTTTCAATTTTCAAAGAAGACGACATTGATAATTCAATAAATTTCAAGAAGCAGGATAGTAATCAAAATCTTTTTTGTAAATGATACTCTAATTTGAACTCATTGTCTTACAATATTGTGATGCATTAAATAAAGCCCACTGTTGAAGAAAAAGAGTCAATAATAGTCCCTTTATCAATTTCATTTGCAGGGGTTGTTTAGAGAGTACATGTACTTGTAGATATAAATTATCCTCAGACATATCTATTTACTTTGCTGGTAAGAAACATTCATATTTCAATTTTTTTCTTCATAAAAGGTCTTTTACCTTTCTACTGTAGTTCATACAATTTATTTTAAAAAATTGTTCTGAGTCAAGAGATATAGCAAGCTTATCACAAGCAGTAGAGATTCAAATCTATGTGTGTGGCATGTAATCCTGCCTAGCCTGACAATCATCATAACTCTGTTCTGCATGAGAACTCTTGTCCAAGCTATAACCTACATGTAGGCTACCTACAGTTGTATCTGTAGCTAAAACAAATGTATTCTATTGTAGCATGACAAGGATGTACATGCTGCTAACCATAAACTCACATGAAATTAATTGGTAGTCCTGTATAAGGGAAGGAGTAAAGGGTTTAATTTTTGTTCTAATCTTGGCATATTGTGAACAAAGTTTTTCTTTAGCTTTATACCGTACATTTACTTTAATTGTCGTCAGGAGCCAGTGGTATTATTGCAAAGAATTAAAGACTAAAAATCTATGTGTGTGGCATGCATACATGTACATGAACTTGTATGTGTGTGGAACTAATTCATGACATGGGATGACTTAAAACCTGACAACCATCCTACCCAGTTTTGCACTTGAAATCTTGCCTAAGGTTTGTATGACCTAGCAGCAACAGGTCTACATTGTATGCTATAAGCATTCTGACCATCAAATACACAACACAAAACAGTTGGTTTCGATAAGTACATGGTATTTATGGGGAAGAACATTTATAAACTTCAACAACCTTTTTTTAAATAGTTTTAACCTTTATAAAGTATGATGAGGCCCTACAGTAAGCATGTATAAAACATTTCTTCATCTTATTTTTCTTTTCTTTTTACTTCTTGTGAGAAATTCAAAAGAAAAGAGAGACTCAAATCTACATGTACTGTACAGTATGTGTGTGATGTGGCATACACATGTGTGTGGACCTTCATGACATGAGATGACTTCAAACTTGACAACCACACCTTGTACTTGAACCCTTGCCTAAGGTTTGTATGACATAGCAGCAACAGATCTAAAGTGTACGTTATCTGCATTCTGACCATCAAATACACAATAACAACTCAAAACAAGAGAATTTGATAGGTACATGTACATAGTGTTTCTAGGAAGGAACATTTATAAACTTCATCAACATTTTTTTAGTTCTAACCTTTATACAGTATGATAACACTATGAACACGACTGACAAAGAAAGCGGACAAAATATACAGTTCCTCAGGTAGACAAAGGAACATCCCTTCACTGCTATTATGTAAAAATGTGTAGAACAGGTGTCACATGCATATTCATCTTTTTACATAATAGCAGTGAAGGGATGTTTCTTTGTCTACCTGAGGAACTGTATATTTTGTCCGCTTTCTTTGTCAGTCATGTTCATAGTGTAAGGCCCTACATTTCTTCATATTTCTTCTTTTTCCCCCCTTCTTGTGAGAAGTGGGCTAAAATTCAACAGAACAGAGAGACTCAAATCTATGTGTGTGGCATACACATGTGTGCGGACCTTCATGACACGAGATGACTTTAAACTTGACAACAGTCCTACTTCACCTTGTACTCGAACCCTTGCCTAAGGTTTGTATGACCTAGCAGCAACAGGTCTACATTGTATGCTATAAGCATTCTGACCATCAAATACACAACACAAAACAGTTGGTTTCGATATAAGTACATGGTATTTATAGGGAAGAACATAAACTTCAACAACCTTTTTTTTAATAGTTTTAACCTTTATACAGTATGATAAGGCCCTACACTATACACGTACATGTACATGTACATTTCCTCATCTTTATTTTATTTTATTTTTTTACTTCTTGTGAGAAGTGGGCTAAAATTCAAAAGAATAGAGAGACTCAAATCTATGTGTGTGGCATACACATGTCCTAGTGTGGACCTTCATGACAAGAGATGACTTTAAAGTTTAAACTTGACAACCTCCCTACCCCGCCTTGCACTTGACCCTTGACCTCCACCCACCCAAGTTTCAACAGCAATGCTCACATTACAGGAAGTAATTAACTGCACCATGTCCAGTGCATACTGGGATGTATTGGGATGGCCTACATCTGTAGATAGGTTGGGTCCTGGTAAAGATTTAAATCTTTCTGACAATCATTCCATATTTCGTAGTTTGGCTCAAAAACTTTTGAGCCAGAGACCTTAATATTTTGCCCAATCCTTGAGGGGAAAAAGGGCAAAAAAATTTGCACATACTTCATCAATTTTTGTGTTATGACTATAGTGTATTGGCAACCCATGGAGAAATTCAAAATCATTGTTGATTTATCAAAAAGGGCTATTTTTTCAGCTTTTTCTACAACGATCTTGCTTATGTACATGTAATTGTATTCAGAGACATTACATTTTATTTCAACAATGTAGCAAAAAAGGAAAATCTTATTGTTGCCAAATTGAAAAACAACATGAGATAAAATTAGCCCTAAATATATAATTCCTGTCCTAAAAGTTATGTTATACATATTTCTGTGTGCACTAAAATGACTTAATTTAACTATCTGGAAGACTGGGTCAATTTCTTATCATTTTGCTGATTCCAAAATCTCTGAGTACATATCTTATGCCCTACACATTCAACTTTTTCCAATTTCTTTCACAAATCAAAGTATTGTACTTGTACAGTACATGTATATGTATAGTACTGTAGGCCCTTGCATGGATTACCATGTCTAAAACCAACTGCAAACATTAGAATGAAGCAATGGGACCACACACCACAGGGCCTTTGTTTCAAGAATTGGGAAACCAGAAACCACACAAAGAACTGCATGGACAAATATGGATGAATAAAAGTTAGGAAACTGCTATGAGTAATCAACGATGAAGAAGTGAAAGAATTACAAAAGAAAGAATGTTAAATTTGAAAGCCACAAGCTACATGTAGTTCAATGTACCGGTACTGAAATAGTTGATTTACAACAGACCTGTACATGAGTACTCAATTGCAGAGACTTTTGGAAAAATTCAGAAATACAATGTACAATACTTTAAGTACAGGGTTAACAATGACAATCTCTTACAAGTACCTAATTTAATTTAATTTAATTTAATATGGATATTTATATAGCGCCGGTATCTGCCAGGCTCTGAAGCTCATGCCCTTTTTTGTATGTTCTATCATAACTTTGTTCATAATTGCAGATGATTTTATGTGATCTCATTTTGTTTTTGTTTTTCAAGTGTGCCCTGGGGATTTGATTCAAGTAGATTCAGCGCCTTAGAAATCTCTTATATATATTTGTAATTATTGTTATTATAAATAACATACATGAATAAAGAACATGTACAGGTCTATCACTCTAAAAGCAGCATTTACTAGAAGTCGTGTTTTTAAAGTTGGTCTGGGCAGGTGTTGTTTTTAAATGTCCTGTTGTCACCACTCACTGGGACGGAAGGACAGATACATGAATGGGTTTAATGAGAAATGGACATTAAACAGGGGGGTAAAAAGAATAGCCTCTGGTATCACTCCTTGTAATCAATAGAATAGGAATCTTTACTTATCAGTTACAAAAGGAGTGTGGCATGTAATACAATAGCTCTCGATTTTTGTGTGTGTCTCTCTCTCTCTCTGTCTCACTCTTTATCTCTCTATATTTCTCTCTCTCTCTCTCTTTCTCTCTTTCTCTCTCTATCTATATATCTCTCTATACACACATGTACATGTATCTCTCTCTCTATTTCTCTCTATTTCTCGCAATCTCTCTCTCTCTACCCCTTTCTCTTTCTTTCTCTCTCTCTCTCTCTCCCAACACACACACCTACCCACGGACACCCACACTCACTCTCACCAATATACACACTCATCCGCCCACCAACACCCCTCTTGAAATATGTAGTCTACTCACCAAAACATTTTATTACCGCGTAGAAGTGTTTTTCCATGTTCATCTTCTTTCAACTATTCTTTTCTAGAGACATTTATGATCCGATATTCACATACATGTAGTAGCTGATCATGCACAAAACAATCTTCACATACCGGCCGGTACTTGGAATCTATACCATCATTAGATGTTTACCAAACAAAGATAGATTTGTGGTATCCACTAGAGTCTGAGGACAAAGACTAATGTCCTTGTGTAATGCCACCCACAGACTTTATTCATAACTCCTTAGCACCTTTCTCACCAAATTACACATGTACACAATACACATCTTATTTTGACAGATCCCACTGTCTCTGATCTTTCTTCTTTTCATTTCTTTTTTGCCAACTAACCCTGGGTTCAGTCTACAAGAATTTATTGTATAGCTTCATAATTAATTACTTTATCCTAGTCTTTAAAGGGAAAGTCCACCCTGAAATTAAGTTAGTTTTAATAGGAGTAGAAAAATGAGAGAAACAAGTCAGTGAAAGTTTGAGCAAATTCTGATTAAAAATAAGGAAGTTAGGATTTTTTAAGTTGTGATCAATCAAACACAAATTGGCAACTCTATGACGTAAAATGCGAGCTCAACTTCCATTTGCTTAGTACTAAAAAAATCTAAAATTTTCATTTTCCCTCAAGAAAAATTTCAACCATACATGCACCCTAAATATAATAATTGCAAATATGTTTCTATACTCCCCCTGCAAGGAACAAATATTCCGTCATCAATAACGAAGAAAACATGATTTTATGGAATATTTTGCACAAAGCAAATGAAGGAGAGCTCGTATAATACGTCACAGAGTTGCCAATTTGTATTTGATTGATCACAACTTCAATAATTCATAACTTTCTTATTTTCATTCAGAATTTGCTCAAACTTTCACTCACCTGATTTTCTTATTATTCTGCCTCTATCGAAACAAACTTATTTTGGGGGTGGACTTTCCCTTTAATGTCATAATATCATTTTGACTCTCATCCTACATGTACATGTATGATATACCGGTAGGCCTAAATAAAGCAGTTGGGGGCAGCAGTGAGAAAACTCTGAAAAGTCCTCTTTTCTTTTAAAGAGGAACATTGACGAGCAAAAAAAAGAGTGGTCTGAATGACAAAATGAATAACAAAAATTATCAACTATTTAAGCAAATCTCAATCTACCTACATTGTAGATATGAGAGCTCTAAACTGACTTTGGGGGGAGGAAGTTCGGATTGAACTATTTAGTCCATAGGCCTAGCTATGCATGAGAATTACAGGTATGTACATGTACATATACATGTACATTAACTGAAAAACTTAAGAATTTGGGGGTCCGGAAAAAGCATTTGGGTGCCCATGTGTCCTGGGCACCTTTTAGTTTCAAGCCCTTGTATACAGGTAAATTTACTACATTTCCAGACTGTATAAGAAATTAAGATAAAGAAAAATTGCTTGCACCTGTAACATTTTCCATATAATGTAAACTGCTTTCAACATGTTTAAATGTAGGACTTTAATGCATTTATTGGAAGAACTGCACAGTACTAACAAAGTAGAGGGAAGACGAGACCTGTAAAATTCACTTTTCATAGATCAAGTGTTTACGTTGACATGTATGAATATGAGAAGAACACTCTCAAGAGGTGAATCTTTCTTGGAAAAACAATTCAACATAAAATTGAGTACTGGCCGTGCAACTCACTAAGGAGTAAACTGTCTGGAAACAATTGTTAAAGATTGTTTATGCAGTATATAAGAAGTGGTGCATGACACTTGTGAATGATCAAAATGAAAGGAAATTCACTCAATCTTGCTTGGAATTATGTGCAATGTACATTGAAATGGATATATGGGGAACTACATATTGTACACACATTTTTGGTATACAGCTTTGGTCTAAACTTTTCAGCTATTCGTCGTCATATTTTGTTTAGGAGGGCACTGATTTGCAGAAGAAAACAAACCATTTAAAGGTAATAGGTATCCTTTCAGGTGTCAAATATCTTCTTTTTTCTTTTTTTTTCTAAACTGACCACAAAAAAATGGACAAGAAAGCTCACAAATGTATCATTTTTCACATCTTTACCAGAGCTCAAAGATGGAAGAACGGTATAGCTGCAATTACACTGCAAGCGAAATTTCAGATTTTTTTCTCACATTTCAATGTTTTGTCGGAAGGCAACTACCGGTAAACACGACAAAAAACCCATCTCTAGAGACTAGAGTATGGTTTGTTGAAATGCCGGCAGAAATTTAACCTATTTTTTGCAGTGTAAATGCTTGCTCTTATTATACATTGGTGAATTATTCCTGTTTTTGGTCATGTGACTCTCCTTGCTTTTGTGCCATTGCATGCAGAGCACTACTCACCAAAAAACCAGAGTGAGAAAACACTGACAATTTTTAATGGTTTTCTTCAGTATTGTAAATGGCAGTCAAAAAAACCTTATAGATTTTCAAAATGTTTTTCTGGCTGTGTAAATGGGCCTTGTGTGACCTTACAAAGAGCTATAATTTGACCACAAATCGCTTTCAAACAATTGCATTGTGTTCTGTTTTGCAAAATTTACGTTTCATCTGATTTGGTTGAATGGTCGACTAATGGAAAAAACTATGGACCCCCAAAGTTGACCTTTTTTCAAACATACATGTAGGATGTGTATGTAATTGTAAAATACAACAAAAAACAATGTAGCAGCCTAGGATATCTACCCATACAATGTAGCACATATCGGTAGACAAATTAATGGTGTCTGGATTTTACTGCTGGACCAGTGTGAAATGAGCACCTAATTCAGTGGAAGCAGTACCAGTATTCAATTTTTCTGTTGGCATTGATTAAGATTTCATTTAAATTTTTCAGGAATTTAAGAGGGAATAACAAGATGTCTTGAAAATATAATCCTGAATAAATAATGGAAACATGGCACAAGGAAAAACGAACAGAAATTATTGATAGCTTACAGTACAGTCTACAGTAAATGTACAGGTATGTGTAAAATTGTTTTTTTCATAGACATACATGTACATGTACCGGTACAATACAACGTCAGTGCTACATGCATGTGATTTAATGCTGATGAAACTGAATACATGTACATGTAGGCATATACACTGTATGTGACAGCAATGCAAATGAGCAAGACTTCATAGGAGAATTTAAAATGATAATAGAGCTACACATTATAATGATGATGATGATGATGGTGGACTGGTGGTGATGATGATAATGAATAAGTGATGACGATGATGAAGTTCATGATGATCATTTATGATGATGATGGTAATAATGATGATGATGATGATGATGATGATGATGATGAAGATAATGAATGATGATGATGATGATGATGATGATGATGATGATGATGGCGACGATGATGATGATGATGATTATGATAATGAATGATGATGATGATGATGATGATGATCATGATGATGATGATGATGACTGATGATAATGATGATTGAGGAGCATAACGATAATTATGTGAAGGGTTTACCACGATGCCTAAAATCATTATTTATTATTGACATCAAGGACTCAAACTACTACATGTACTGTAGATGATGCTCTATGATGCTGGATTTTTGTTTGTTTATGATCATTAATGTAGTTTGTGGTATTCATGGATCATTGGGGATGGTTTCCTGCCACAACAGTAGAAAGTAAAAGATGATGGTGGTTGTGGTGGTGGTGGTGGTGGTGGTGGTGGTGGTGGTGGTGGTGGTGGTGGTGGTGGTGGTGGTGGTGGTGTGTTGGTGTTGGTTTTGGTGGTGGTAGTGGTGATGGTAGTGGTGATGGTGGCGATGGTAGTGGTGATGGTGGCGATGGTGGTGGTGGCGATGGTGGTGGTGGCAATGGTGGGGGTGGCGATGGTGGTGGTGGTGGTGGTGGTGATGGTGGTGGTGGTGGCAGCGGGGATGATGAAGAAGATGATATTGATATTGATCATGAATCATAATAAAGATAATGATAATTATAAATTGATGATGATGATGATGATGATGATGATGATGATGATGATGAAAGATGATGCTAATCATGACGGTGCTGACCATAATCACACTGATGATGATGATAATGATGATGAAGATGACTATGATGATGGTGATGATGACTATGATATTAATGATGATGATATTACAAAGAATATTTTAATGATAAAAATGCTAAGAATGATAACAAAGATGATGATGATGGAAGATATTAATGATGGTCATGATATGCTGACAACCCAATGTTCTGCTCCATTTTAAAATTTAATTATGCATCTCATTCAACTACATTATAATTAACAAATTATTATTTTTTAACATCTAATATTTTGTAAAAAAATCAAGCAAATCAACTTACACAATAAACAGTAGGACTACATGTAAGACAAATTCTACCACTACTGTCAATCTTGACCAATCAAGATTTTGTCTACCATTACTAAAACAGTCAAACGCTCTCATTTTGCAATGAACAGATGAATTAGGCCTTTTTTGTGGCACAAATTGAAGTGATCATCTTCTCTCTTCCTAATTCCTCCCCCTCTTTAAAGATGGTAAACATTAGCATTTCAAATATAAGTAGCACAATTTGCTAAGACTGTTTCATAATTCCTCGAAAAATATAAAAGATCCAAATGATCCTATATGATTTGTTTTCATGGAGTTGACATCCAACTCGTTCTCCTACGAGTGGGTCTGAGCTCAAGATCTTAGCTCTACACTACGCATCTCGCCTGCCTCATCTTCCCCACTCGCAAGGGTCTTACTCTCGTCGCAAAAATATAGCAAATCAGCAGCTAAAAAACCAACGTCTCAAGCTCACACCGCAAGATCATATCGATATCTGGTACACTCACCTTTCTGTTTCTTGCTCACTGTCACAAAAATGTATAATTTCCCTTACAGATTCAGCTGTTTTGATGTAGACTTCGGACAATCCATAGGAACAAAATGACCACGCATACAATACAATACGCTGTGTACGGAAGTTTTGAACTGGACGTCGTACACATTCACAATTGTACACAAAAAACTATTGAGAAGTTTTGCCCGTCGGCGAACCGCTATACCCCGATACCAGCCTCTCGTAATCTCAGCATCGCACTGCACGGATGAGAGATCTCAATGACATATCCCGTCATGCATTGCAAGGCCTTCGTTTTTGGTCAAATTTCTTGATCTGTTGCAAAATACTCTTATTTTTACGACTTTTGTTATTGTGTTATGCGAGAGAATAGTTATTGAAGGGGTCAGGGAGACGGCGGATAATGTTGATGAGGCGTGGTGGTGTAGGTGGTGATGGTGGTGGTGACAATGGGAGTAGTGGTGGTGACAATGGGAGTAGTGGTAGTGGTGATGATGTTAGTGGTATTATTGTTGGAGGTCACGGTGGTGGTGATAGTGGTGGTGGTGGTGGTGGTGGTAGTGGTATTGATGGATGTGGTGGTGGTGATAGTGGTGGTGGTGGTGGTGGTGGTGGTGATAGGGGTGGGAGTGGTAGTGGTGGTGGTGGTGGTGGTGGTAGTGGTATTGATGGATGTGGTGGTGATGGTGATAGTGGTATTGATGGTGGTGGTGGTGGTGATAGTGGTGGTAGTGGTGGTGGTTGTGGTGGTAATGGTGGTATAAATGGCGGAGGTGGTATAGTGGTGGTGGTAATGGAGCTGGTAATGATTAAAGTGGTGATGCTAGTGCTGGTAATGGTTTTGGTGGGGGTGATAGTGGTGGAGCTGGTTGTGGTGGTGGTGACATTCATGGGGTGGTGGTGGTGGGTGAGGAGTGACATGGTGGTGCTGACGTTGCTAGTGGTGGTGGTGGTTGTGGTAGTGGTATTAGTGCAGGTGGTGGTGGAGATATGCAAATGGTTGTGCTGGTGATAGAGGTAATGATGCCCGGTGCATATGAACAGTAAATGTCGAGGTGGTGGTGGTAATTAATTGATGTAGTGGTGCACTACTGGTGCTGGTGGGGTAGTGGCGGAGATAGTGGTAGGCATAGTGGTGAAGGTGGTGGTGTTGATATATGTGGTTAGAATAGTGGTGGTGCATAGAGACAGTGATGGAGTAGTGGTGTGAGTTTTGGTAGCGGTAGGGGTGGTAGTGATGGCAGTGATCGTGTTGTGGGTGGTGATGGTGCTAGACGCACATCTTTGTGTTAGATGTAGACGTGGCGTGGTGGTGTTGGTTGGTTTGGGTGATATTAATGATGATGGTGGCCAACTTAGAAGTGATGATGGCATTTCATTAGTATGATGATAGAACATTTTAAAAAGAAACCGCCTAAAGTTATACACCGATCGTGTTGTAAAGTTTTTTTTTTTTTAAAGGAAAATTTGAAGAACATAAAATGATAACATTTTAAAGAGATTCGATTTTTGTAAAGATTTATGCAAAAGGTGGAAAAATTACAATATTTATTCACCTTAATTAACCAGAACAGTTATAGGTACATAGAATTTAATGTAGAAATCCTTTTCACCTAAATAAATACGGGCTTTAGCAGATATGAAACCATGACATCATGATTAATTTTAAATATCAAAAGAGATTTAGGCTTAACCCTAATAAGGCCGGGGGGGCCATTATGCCCCCCCCCCCCCCTCCACGATTTTTCTGATTGTTCGAGAACGCATATGGATGGCGCCTCGCCGCTCGCTGACTTTTTTCTTTAGAGTCTTGCGCATCTTTAAAAAAAAAAAAAAAAAAAAAATCGGACCTATAGTTACAAGGTCACGTGACCTTTTGTCTTTGCATGTCAGCCCGAAAATCGCTCATTTTTGTGATTTGTGTACAAAACATATGGAAATGAAGTTTCTTAAAAATAGATCAAACATTGGTTATTGGGTCTTGTTTAAAGTTTAGGTGGTTGTTTTGGGAGTCAAAATAGTTGAATTGTAGGAAGAAA
The DNA here is from genome assembly GCA_035222895.1 of Strongylocentrotus droebachiensis. Lineage (NCBI taxonomy): Eukaryota > Metazoa > Echinodermata > Echinoidea > Camarodonta > Strongylocentrotidae > Strongylocentrotus > Strongylocentrotus droebachiensis. The sequence continues at coordinate 23,060 of JAVYIG010010211.1, forward strand.
TGAAAAAAACAAAAAAACAATAACATTCATAAGTTAAAAAAACAATGAAATACATAAGAAATTATCAAAACAAGAGATAACATAAGGAATAAGCTGGCTCTTCCAAATTTTTTTGTCGTATTATTGTTCCAAATGGTCTAATGAATATATGTAGTAAAAACGAATGCTTAAATATGAATAATATAGGATTTATGGGTAAAAATGTGATTTTATGACGTTATTTGCATAAATTACCATAAATATGCAAATGAGGGATTTTTTTCAAAAAAATTGAAATTATCATATTGTTCTATACACTTCACTTGACATGCGTGCAAATTTTCGCGGAGATTGGCCGTTTCACGGCCGAGATCTTAGGGGGGGGGCATAATGGCCCCCCCCCCCCCCCGGCCGTAGTAAGACTTCAAATAGCCCGGCCTTATTAGGGTTAAGGAAACTAAATTAGGTGTATTGGCACAGGGAGTGACGTCTCTTGCCCAAATATCGGCTTATACTATTATATCAACATTTGGCGAGTGCCAGAGCGAAGCTAGCGAGGAGATGTTTGTTGACACTTTATAGTGGAAAAGGGAAAATTATATCATCACAATCTATATACTAGGCCTAGATGACATAAATTTACATATGGACCATCTTCGTACCTGAATATGTTGTCATCGAGAGTTCTCGGGTGGGTGGGGGCTGCAGCCTCCTTAGCCCGTCGCATTATACGCCTATGAGCGTTAACAAATAATCTGTGACGAAGGGCGACTTTATGTAAGAAGTTAAGCACTCTCTTTGACAGTGGGTTCCCTTTGTTATTTAATAAAAACAACTTTTTGTTAATATTGTAGATTCATACTATCAACATTATCTATTCGAATATGAATACAATCTATTCATTTTAGTCGATACTTTAGAGAGTTTGTTAATAACGACAATGATGGGGTTGTTGATGATGAGGAGAATGACAATGATAATATCAAAGAAATAAATTATTTTGAAAATGGTAATGATAGTAATGATAATGCTAATAATGCTAATAATGATCACAATAATAGTAATAATAGTGATAATAATAATGATAATAATAATAGCAATGATAATATAATAATGATAAACTATATTTCACCTAAAATGCAGTCCCTATGTGTGTTTATGAATAGAGAAAGAGGAGAGAGGGGGTTGAAAAAAGAGACAGAATGATAGAGAGAGAGAGAGAGAGGGGGGATAGTGAAAGGGGAAATATATTTATATTCCAAATAATTCATGATTAAAATTCAAAAAATGTAAAGTTAATTTACTTGTTTTTCCTGTTTGTCCGAATCATTTATCAGTTTTACATTAAACAAAGAAATGTTTTTCAGTTCTTATTTTTTTTTAATCAAATGCTATACTTCGGAAGAAATAATTCATAAATCAGTTGTAAAGAGAACGCTAATATTGAGAGTTCTACAAAGGGCATAAAGACATGTTTATTGCATCATCTTGAGTCGTGCTGTTTGCGTTGGGGTCGGCAAAAAAAAAATATAATGGGAAGATAAGGTTTAAGTTTTAAAACTGTAAAAACAAATATAAGAAGAGAAATGTGTAACCCTACTGCGGTGAGGGGTTTCCATGGACCAGTGGATCTGAGATTAAGGTATCAAAAAGGGGAAAAGAAGAAGGGAAAGAAGAAGAAGGAAAAAAAGGAATATATTATCAAAAACTAGAGATTTATGAAGAGTACAAATTTACAATAGTAAACGGAAAAGAAAGAAAAATGAGTGAAAGGCGTAAATAATCTCTAAAAAAATGAAACGCCGATAACACCAAAAAACAACAACAACCTACCGAATTCTCTAACTGGGTAATTTTTTGATCCCATCGCAGAAATATTGATTAGGAGAGTTTTGCTAACCTGATTCGAGTTGGACACAACTGCTTTGTGGGGTAAGCAGAAAACAAAAGAATGGCCAAATAAAACCAAGTTGACCAGGCTCTGTGACTCTGTATGTAAATGCGCCCTCTCACGTTCTCAACCCAACTGGGCCTACATTTCTTTTTGTACGCTCCGTATGTTATGTTCCATAGATATTAGATGTGTTCTTGGTGAAGGGGTATTTGTATTACCTCAAGGCTGTCTTGTTAATGAAATCGATAAAATGTAAATTTGATACATTTTCATCATCCCTTTTCCCCTGAACTCTTGTTTCTCTTCCAACTTTATACTGATAACTAGAGATGGCGACATTCAGTAAATTAATTTATGTAGAGTGAATAATTCTTAGAGATCGATGATTAAAACCCATCGTTGTTTTTGTTTCATTATCTTGTTATGTTTTCTTTTGTTTGAATTTGTTTTTGTTTCGTTTCGAGATGTTTACTTATGCTTGTTCTTTTGTTTATTGTGAGTATCTGTTTGCTTTTGCTGATAGGCCTGGCATAATTTTCTGAATATAAACGAACCTGGTTCAGACTCGGTTACAGATAGAGTGAGGGGAGATATGGAGAGAAAGTAATCAAATCAGGCCAAGAGCCTGTTCCGGAATAGTCACCCTATTTCACCTATAAGATGTTATGCAGGGCTCCCACTTAGCCGAGTTGGAACCTCGAGTTGTGGCGAGCTGGCGCGATCTTATGGCAAGCCGTTTTATTATTAATTGATATCAAGAATTCGATTTCGTGATATCAGGAATTTGATTTCGTGATATCAAGAATTGAATTCTTGATATCAAGAAATATGTTTTAATGATAAAACTGCTTGCCATATGATCGCGCCAGCTCGCCACAACTCGAGGTTCCAACTCGGCTAAGTGGGAGCCCTGCTTTACCCCTCAAAGTTTATCTTAGACCATAAAAGTCAATGATAACATGGCTGTCAGACTGAAGGTAGCCTTTGAAACGGAAAGTCGCTTCGATTTCATATCATGCACCAAACTTTGTTAGTAGGAAACAGTGACGTTCATGTCATGAGTGGCGTAGGTCATGTACCCTACCACCCCCAACCCAAAGTGGAAAAGAGAGAGAGGAAGGGGAAGATAGGTAACGTAATACGATTTATAGGAAATATTATTCGTAAGCTTGTTCAGCGTTTTTGTGTAAAATATATTTATTTTCATGTAGAGTTTGTCAACTTTTATGTGTTTATTAAATTATGAAAATAAAACTACTTGAATTGAAAATTGAAAGCTGAAAAACCTCTCTCGAATTTGCGATATTTGCTTTTGTAAGTTGTAGGGGCATTATTTCTATTCTAATTTCTTTATGATTGCAGAAAGATAAATCAAAGGAGAAACAATGTGACTTGGGTCAAGATTGACTCCATTTTCCTTTCATTATGATGATTTCAAGACTTCCGTATAAAACATTTATTATTATTATGTACTACACAATCAAACTTTCTTGATTGCTTCTAGAAAATTTCTTTCACAATGTAATTGCGTAATTAGTACTCAAGTTTATCTTTAATAGATGATTTCGTTTGGGAATAACATTAAGCTTTATGATTAGCTTACAAAGACAGAGTTCCTCAAAAAAATATCTTGAGTTTTAACAACGAAATCAGAAATTTGTTTATTCAATACTCACAACATATAGTCGTATTTGATATTCAATATGCATTAATTTTATTCATAAATTAGGCTTTGCGTTTACTTTTACGGTATATAGTTAGCATAGCAAGTTACAGTCAGTGTTAGCTATGTGACAGAATTAATGAACTTGTTAACAAAATGCGATCACAATCATGAAAATACCGTACATTTTGACATTATTATACAAATGCTTGGTAACTACTCTCTTAAGTTCTGAGACTTATTTTAAAATCCGAATGCGACAAAACTTTTTGTTTTAAAACGAGAATTTAATGAAACTTAGAATTTTAAATCCCTAAAAATTCTTAAAATTAAAAATGCATGGAAGTCCAATCAAATAACATTTACTTTTAGATGCGGGCGCATGCATGACATCATCTACGACCAATCTGATTGGCGAAATGTTTTAAATGCTCAAAGATGTATTTGCAGAAGTAATTTTCGTTAAAACGTTTAATCCTATATTCAGTTAAATCAATCATAGAGACTTCAAATATTTTAAAGTCTAAGGAAGGATTTAAAATTCAAGTCCTAGAAATCAAGAGAGTAGATGGCATACTTTATAGGCTGAAGAGATTTTGTGCATCTCAATGAAGATGTGATCGCTCGAGTATTGAACTATGAAGATCAAACGTGTCGAATAAAGCATGGAGCGATAGAGCTTGTCTAGGTAGTTTCATACTAAAGTGAACATTTTAATATTGAGCGAACAAGAAATTAATTTAGCCAAGAAATAGGTTGACTACAACATGGCAATATGCGTGGCGCCCTTGACAGATTATAAAACACACATTAATGTTTAGCATGTACAGGGCGTGAAAATGTATTATACACTTAGAATATAAAAATATAATTCAACAGAATCGCTAACCTCTACTAGATATGGTATTTATGATAATACAGTGACGACGATACATAATATATATTATACTCTGACTCGTTATCAATAATCATTTATAAAGCTCTTTGAAATTAATTTAAAGGCTCTTATCTTGGCTTCAATAGATAGACTATTCCGCAGTTCATTTGTTAAAATGTGATCAAATTGCAATATTCCACATTTACAAAGGCAAGATCTGCGTTCATCATATCAATAAATTCGAGTTACACTTTTAGTTCCAAATTTCCATATGAAAGTTAACAACTGCAAATCATTACAAACAGTCAACATTGGCAGAACAATATAGCATTGCAATACAGTATACATAAGATACGACATTTTTTAATACACACTTATATGTTTTTGAGTTTAACTGAGGACTGTAAGCATAGTTATCAAAACCCATGCTTACGCTGTAGACCTCCTCTATCATATTTCTATTATTCATTAATGTATTAAGCGTGTACATTAATGTTAAATGTCACATTGATGCAAATTAATATGTATGCTTGAAAAGACGATATAGGAATCAATAAGTCAATTAACAATTACAATGTGGAAAGGAGCCGCATAGGCCTTTAGTTGACTTTAAAGGCAAAACCAAATCAAACGGGAAACAACCGTGTCTATGTTTCACAGAGGCTAGAGCGGCGTCAAAGGAAAGGTTACCACATAAGTAAGAGAACATCTTGAGGGCAACAAACGTCATTAACGGAATGAGTTAATCAATGGGCATGATAGAAGCTAGTGATAAGTTGAAAATAATATTCATACCCACCATTATATACGTATATTGAATAAATGAATGCTCAAGACAACTTTTGATTCATAGATTTATAAATAAAAGGCTTTGAGAGGGGTGTAGGATGTGTCATCCCTCATTAAAAACTTTCTCTCCGCATCTTATAGGGTTGGGGAAAACTGAGATTGCAATTTTGTCTCCTTTTTTTCCTTAATGAAAAAAAAAAGAGCGGCAAAATTGAAAATCTATGTCGAATTTCCCAGAAGAAAAAAAATTGTTTCAAATGAATCACAATTTGTATATCGTGCATTCCGTCGTAATACATAGCACTTACTGAAATAAATCGTTCATGATGACTATGATAACCATATTAATAACCATGCTATGAAGCCTACTGATATTGTTACCATGGCAACGGATGGATGCCTCTCGGCAGCCGATGGAATCCACTCCCCTACGCATGTATCCTCACCTGGAGGAAAGGAAAGCGTGGAGGTAAAAAAAGTTCAAATGTTTTGAATTAAAAGAATAGTAGAAGATACGTGTGCTGTAGCTAAGTTTGTAATATACCACACAAATATAAAAAAAAGTTTGTAATATACCACTTCAACTGTTGTGGACCACATTGAAAATCAGTTGGGTAATCCTTTCATAGGATACGTAGTCCTCTCAAAATTTCTGAAACATGTTTCAATTATATATATGTAAACTATATTTGATTAAATCAAATAAGATCTAATCGGTATTAATGTAGCATTATCAGTAGTGGTTTTAGAGGGGCGGGCGATTCATCCCAGAAATAATGTTCAACCCCCTCTCCTATTTTGTCTTGATTATAGATTAATGTTATCGAGGCAAATGTAGAACATGAGTGCAAGAACCCCCAAGTCCCCAACCCCCAACAGAAAACCCTTCCAGAATCGCGCCTGAGCATCAAACGATGGTGAAAAACAAGTGTATTGAAGAAAGTATAACATAGAAAGAGAGGGCGATAAATAATTCGAGGGAGATAGAGTTAGAGAGGGGGAAGAGGGGTAGAGAGGAAGGAAGGGGGTAGAGAGGGAGGGAAGGGTGGTAGAGAGGGAGGGCAGAGGGTTAGATGGGATGTGGGAGCAAGAGGAAGAAAAGGAAGATCGAGTGGGACAGATAGCGTGACAGAGATACATGTATTTTATGTGAGTATGTGTGTGTGCGTTTGCATTGTGTGTGTGAAAGAGAGGGGGTGGGACGGGAATGTGCGTGAGAGAAAGAGAGAAAGCGAGAGAGGGGGAGATAGGGAGAGAGAGGTAGAGAGAGAGAGGGGATGAAGGGAGGAGGAGGAGGAGGAGGAGGAGAGAGAGAGAGAGAGAGAGAGAGTAATACTCACCAGCACATGCGTTTCCAACAAATTCAGATTCCGGTGGAGGTTTGTAGACAACTGTGACACAGAAAGAAAAGTTATTTAAATCATCAACATTGTATTAGTTCTTCCCGATTATGCGTAACAGAAATCCCTCTGTGACATCATTACCTCGTGGTCAATTTCTAACACAGGACCCTAGACCCTAGAAAAGGACCCTTAGAAAAAATCTATAAAAAAAGAGAGAGAGAGAGAGAGAGAGAGAAAGAGGGAGAGAGAGAGAGAGAGAGAGAGAGAGGTAGAGAGAGAGAGAGAGAGAGAGAGAGAAAGAGGGGGAGAGAGAGAGAGAGAGAGAGAGAGAGAGGGGGGGGGGGGGAGATGACAATAATGGAAAGGGCAACAAACTTATAGTACGGTCCCCCCGAAAAACTTTCAACGGATAAGTGGGCTTTAGTTTTAAATTTACATGTTTAAAACCGGTTTAAAACAGGAGAGTGACAAGAGTCAACTGACAAATTTGATAAAAAATTGATAAATTTTGAGAGGATTTTGATCGTTTGATAGTATTATTTAATTAAATTTCCCAAATTATTTTCAGTCATGATGTTGCATTGTTCTTTTCTGTAAATGAAATATATATATATAGGCCTATATAATTATGACATTTTTTAAATTTTCTTATTTTTTATAAATATGTTTTATATATTTTTTATTATCATGTTCTGTATGTATAGTATTATTATTATCATATTATTGTTATCAATATGCTTTGTTTTCGGCAATCGGATATTCATTTGTACATGTATTCAAATATGTTATTCAGAGATTTATTTCAATAAAAAGGCCTGTCGGAGGGTCCAAGAAATTGGGGAGAAAAAGAGTTATCCCCAAGTAACTCACCTACTGATGTTGCGAATGTGAACGAGGTACAGTCGCCCAAACCATAGTCATTCTCAGGGCACAGCAGCCCCACGTAGGAGCTGTTCTCAGTCAGGTCATAGAGGACGAATGAACCATAGTTGCCGGTAGCCGCAGATAGAGCATCCTCTGGCCATCTGAGGGACACTATACTGATGTTCTTTAAAAGACAGGGGGTGTTTCACAAAGATCCTTAGTTGAATTTATCATGGTTGGACAGTTCAAAGTTCAAAGTTCAAATTTGTATATCCATTTTCAGAAAAAAAATACAACAGCTGTATTAATTTTGTACTTATATACAACAGATAAATTACAAACAATGTTTGTAATTATAGAAGCGTACATGTTATTTTTCTTTGCATAACAAAAACATTTATATTATTCTTAACTAAGTTCCAAGGAATTATAAGATAATGACAAAGTGATAGTGACTATGGACAAAGTGAACAAACATGAGGGCCTATATTCGAGTTCCAGCGCTTCTAAAGTAATTTCATTTGATTTTATATATTTAATTTTTCGGTTATTATCATTACCTCATTTTAATTAAATTTCTTCACGTTTTTATTCTTTATTTACTTATACTGTTCATTAAGTCATTCATTCATTTTCTTATAAAATTGTCAGCCAGTCCGTCTGCAGCAAAACTGATGGATGCACATTTACCCATCCTAAAGATCCATAGTGTCTTATGTACCCCCCCCCCCCCCCTTTGGTCCGGTTCCGCCTCTCATATCAACTTACCTCTATAAAGTCTTGCCTTTGGTATTGGATGATGTACCGTGATACAGGGATATTGATGAGTTGAGTGCTATTATCTCCCGTGACTGAGGTGGGGGACCATATGAGGGTGTAAAAGCGACCATAGCGACCCAACGTCTCTTTATTAAGTATCAGGGGTGCTAGAGGGCGACCTAAAATAATAGTGATGATGATAACAATAATGATAATAATAACAATTGGAACCAGCTTAAACCGGAGACTATCGCCCACACTGACCCTGTCAAATTCAAAATTGCCCTATCGTCCCCCCATCTACAAAATTAATACACCCTACCCGCACCTCCAGTTTAAACTCAGACGAGTATTTTGGAGGACCAACCAACCAAGAACCAAGAACAATTAAAACAACAATAATAATAATAACAATTTTGAAATTAATAACAATTAATGAACATTATTAACGTTCAGAAAATAAAAGTTTGCCTGATGATATCCCCCAACAGTGGCGTAGCAAGAGTCCTGAAGGGTGTTTCACAAAGCCTTTTTTCAATGACGAATTACAAATATCAGTGACATATCTGCTGATAACCAATCAGAAGCAAGGATTTCAGTAGCTTATAACAAAAACTGTCATTTGTCACTGATGACACGTTTTGTGAAACGGGGTCCAGGTATTTAGGGGGCTCTTACATGGGCGCAGGGGAAGCTGGGACACGAGTCACACTCGGAAAATGATATGGTAATTTGCAAGGCCTCTGATTAGTGGGAGGGGGGTGGGGTGGGGGTGATTAGGAGGTGTTTCATTTGGATCCGCCCCATTGTAAAGCAGGCCTTGCGGCTTGAATGGGACTACCCTGCTTTTTATAAAGAAAACATGAATAAATAAATAAATAAATACCACCTTTCGTATTATTACATAAGAGATCATTTAAATATAAATCTCCTCACCACTTATTTCTATTGTAGCTGTAGATGTTCCAAGCGAGTTTGTAGCCACGCACGTGTAATTACCATAGTCCTTCTCTGGGTCTAGTTTAAAGATCACAAATCTATATTGAGAGATAAGTGAAATGAATTGTCATTATGTGCAACCCGCTGTTCATATCTATACAAATTTAACGAAGATATATTTTTCACTTCTTTCACTCCACGGACTTTTATACGAAGAGTAAAATAACAGAAAAATACACTGATAATATTATTGTAGAAACATAATTATTACAAAACTTGTTCTCAAAATAGACCATAATTAGCGAATAAATGGATGAATATGTAATTTGAGACCACAACAATTATCCTCGAATTTATGATTATTTTTACAATCATATAAACGTTTATTCTAATTAGTTTCCCAGCATATGAAATATGTTTATTTCATTTCTACGATGGGTAACACGGTATAAACATAATGGCCTATCCATTAATTAATAAAGTGGGTATTTTCGGTATATTTGAAATGAAAAACAAAAACTATGAACTATCAGGGTGGACTTCCGCTTTAATTAACATGTAAGTGAGAATGAATCTTTATATCCAATAGCAACTCCACATGACTGGAGTTTAGAGCGGTAATAATAGGCTAGCTAGCTCCCCTTCTAATTTCTTACGGCACTTATAAGGTATTCCTCCGGGGTTGAATTATCGGTCGGTATAGTTTGCCAAGGGTCACCGGGCAGATGGGTCCTTAACCTGTTGTAGGCTGTAATTCCATCTTCATGCATTTCCTTATTACGTTATGATATTTAGGGGAACCTATAATCTACCCATTTCACCCTGTATAACCTACCATTGAATACAATTATTTTCGACGTCTTTACAAAGACTTGATTATATGATGTCATACTTTGTGTATATTTCATAATATGTTCTAATTTTGTCATTTATGTCAAAATTTGTTTTGTGAAATGTGAAACAAATAAGAACTTGATTAACACTTTGGTGAGGAAGAGTCTGTGATGGTGTTCAGCAGACCACTTTAGCCAAATAACGTATTATGCATTTACTGCAGCACGTATTGTGCATTTCTAATATTATGTAAATTACATAATAAATATCTGCATATCTAGTATATGTGATAATGATTTTCGTTTCGTTTTGTGCTTTGATTGCATTCTGTATTTGCTGTTTTTATTACAATGATTGTAAGGGGAAAAGCTTTGTTTTATTGCAAATCACTGGCTTTTTAATGAGAATTGCCCTACCAATTTGTACTATATATATTATATCTTTGTATTTTATGAAATTAATGTAAATTGAAGTAAAAACGTGAATAGTAAAGCAAAAAATGAAATGACACTTGCCTGATAAACGTGGTGAAACATGAGAGGGAGATCCTAATAATGATAATTAGAAAGAAATAACAAGAAACTATATACGACTTCAATATATATAACTACAATCAAAATATGTTTTACAGGTGTGCAATCTACAGGTTGTACGATTTATTACAAAAAACATTGGTCTGTGCTAAAAACAGTTATTATATAATATATCAAACGACACACTGGCCATATAATAAGCGTATAAATTATTACAATTTTCATTTCCAATTTGTTTCCAACTCATTAAAATATAAAATCATTACTATACACAAATTTAATCAAATATTAAATAATACATGCAAATAATCGCATGGAAAGATTAAAATGACAAAAGTGAGTCAGTGTTGTTAACAACGTGTAGCGAAAATGGATAATAGATCAACTTGAACGAAACACGAATATGCCTAAAATGTGATAGTTTGAATACTGCAAAACGAGGGGAGAACTGATACATTTTCAAAAGTTAAACTTCATCAGGAGCACACCCCTGGACCAATCACTGAACCTCAACGCATTTCTATAAACTTACGCGTTAGGGATAGATTCTGTGTCATCTCCGTCGTCTTCTACAATTCTGACGTCATCCTTCAGCCAATAAAAATCCAGAGGTTCTGGAATCCCTGTGACATCACAGCCAATCGCTACTGCATCTTTAGGAGCAGCACGGATGTCTGTTTGGGTGGGATGCACTTCCGGGGCATCTGGGCCGTGGAAAAGAAATATTTACATACAAGTCAACGATAATAATTTATTTTTTAAAAAAATTTCATAATTGGGATTGGAATCACACTTCGGCAGTGGTTGCTTTAAGGAATGCATTTAAAGTTGGACGTACTAAAGCGGTAGCATGCTGTCATTTCATTTTTTTTAATTACATACATGACATGAACTTCGATAAGGCTGGAAACGACAGAAACTGAAATTCCATAAGAAATTAATACTTTATTTTTTATTTTTAAACGTTTTAGCCCTCCATAGGCTATTTTATTGAGTCAATATTGAAATTAATTTAAATTAATACTTGGTTGAACTTTATTCAAACTGAACAGCAGAGGAGAGATCACATTTCTACACAGCAGAAAATAAGTTAATATAATATAATAAAGAACTAGGAATTCCAGAAAGTAAAAATGATATATATGGATATTTACTTTTGTATGTATGTATGTATCATTATGTATGTCTACTAAACACAACCCGTTATTTTTTCGCGCGCTTTGTTCCTTTATCTTCGACTTAAATATTATTGTCTGGTCTGTTCATTCTTGCGAAATACTCCGATGAGTGCAGAACGAAAGGCTTTAATATGTTTGCTTTCGTTTCTGCATATATTTTCATGTATATACAATTTGCTACGTGTGGCTGTGTAGCCCTATAAACAAAGGTCTACAAAAAAGCACATTTATCATAATCAGTAGGACATATTAACAGCAAGTAAATTTGTGTTAAGTTCTATCTCCGAACCACTTCCACAATAAACAAATAACCAAAACATAAAAACATCAACATACACTGTTGCCCACAAAATTGTTATAAAGTTTTCTTACCTCTTTTCGTGAAATGATTGTGACAATATGATTTATTCTTGATTGGGAAAGATCTCTATAAATCACTTTAAAGAGTCATAGAGATTGATCTGTGATGTGATGAGAAGATATAACTTCATCTATTAAGAATACATCATACTATCCATATCATTCCAATAAAAGAATAAATAAGTTTATTCCAACTTTATGGGCAAAATGGTAAAATAGATATTTAGTTACATACATTGGACGTTATGAGGAGGTATAGCGTTATCTATTAAGAACAAATCATACTGTTAATATCAGTTTAACAGAATAAACAAGTTTATTCCAACTTTATTGGCAAAATGGTGCGATTGATATTTTGTACATACATTGGACGATCAGTTCTACATCTGCGGTGTCGTTTCCAAACTGGTTTGTCGACTTGCACCTGTATATCCCACTCTGTGTTCTTGATACGTTAGTTAACCTTAAATCACCAAGCACTGTCTCCTCTGAAATATGGAAATTTTGGAAATTTTGGTAAACTTCAATAAGTATATCAACAATATTATCATTACCACATGACTGATCTAAATGCAATACCATTTCTCCATGGAATCATGTTTTTATGGTTTATGACAGTTGAAGAAAAAAATTCAGCCACGAATCATTAGTATTAATTGACCGTGGCGTTTGTATCATTTTACCATCTGCAATATTGGATTCTACATATCTTTAAATTTGTTTGTAAATTTTGAACAATTCAGCAATTGGCTACTTATCACGATTTGTATTTAACCATGAATAAATAAGTCAATGAATAAATAAATCAACTATTACGGACAGAGCGTCCTTCATGTCACTTTCGCCGTTGACCTCACACCGACGAACGAACTTCTTAAAAAACAGTAAAGATCTGCGCGCGTGCATCAATTATCATACTATGGATATTCATTAATATGTAGATTCATAACACAGCGCTCAAGGCAGATAAAATGTCTCTATACTCTCCCTCAAAATCTTAGAAAGTCATGTTAGAAATTATTTTAGATCGTTACCAGAATTCAACATCTTTAAAACGCTCAAAAAACACCCCCATATATAGTAGCGGCAGCGGTGGGATATCAAACGACTAAGTTCGCTCTAAAATCGTTAACAATTTTATAAATCAGTTTCTTTTTTTTTCTTCAAAGAATATACAACTGATGTATAACTATATAAAATAATAACAAGAACGAGAACAAAATACCTTTGAGAAAGAAGAGCATGATTAAATATAACTCCAGACATTTTAGTTATCAAGTTGATTGAAGAAAAATCATTACTCCAGCATAATGTTAAATATAAGAGGTTCAAATTTAATTCAGAGATGTAAAATAATATCGAAGAAATGCACCTCTGCTTACCTGCAAGTGATACATTTTCCATGACGTCTCCATCGCGATTTATTCTAGTCCAATTTATGAATGGCACTGGTTCACCTCCAGAGTTACAGCTTAGCGTGATGTTTTCAGTCTCATTCACGGATATCTTACCCGGCTCCGCAGGGGTCCAATATGGCGCCTGCCGTGGTCCAATGGAATGGATACTGGCGGGGTCTTCGAATGAAAAGATATAGGGACAATCAAGTTCATTTCTACATTCATTATTTTAAATGATTTATATTTTGTTACATTGCCTACCAGGCTACTTTCGATAAGTACTATTCATACCATTAATAGTCCTTGGCTTTTCTTATTATATACTTTGTATGTCTTTGTCAAAATATGTCTCTGTTCCTGTATTATTGAGGTATTAATAAATTTATTTACCAACTATTCGTAAATAGATATATTTACACCCAAAAAAGTCAAACGTTCAATCAACATTTAAAAGGACCGAGAAGAGAATATTAAATCAACATGGTAGATTAATTAACAGCTTTTACCGTATAAAGCTGAATATATAGCGTGTTAAAAGAGTTGATTTATCATTTTGAAAAATGTTGTCACTCCTCAGCTCACTCAAAATGTTGATTGAACATTCAAGGTTTTGGAGTATATGCAAATTTAATCGCCGATTGAAATATCACCAAATTATCACCATGTTTGTGTATGCATTGCAAAAATGAAAAAAAATATTTACATCTATGTTTTCTCAACAACAAAATACAAAAGAAAAAAAACAGCAGCGACATGGACAAGCGGTAAAGGAATAGAAGGAAAGAGGATGTGTCAACAATTAATTAGGGAGGAGCCAAAGGAGCTAAGTGATTGTTTGAGTCGTTGTTGACACGGTAAAGAATCAATAACATATTCTATTTATCTTGACGGTAATTTTCTTTACATTTTGAGCACGATATCGAAAGATCATTCAATATACAGTACATAAAACGTCACACTGTCTGAATAGCAATGAACATCGTCCTTCCCTCGAGTATAGATAAAGTAAAGCATAATCAAAATTAAAACTATATTCCGTGCAGCAGGTCTAAAACGTGACCCAAAATCATAAATTGCTTGTATCTATATTCAATAATTTCTGAACATATACTATGAACAGAGGTTTTCTAAAAACTAGTGAAAACTAATCATACTATGAGTGAAACGTCATCATGGAGAGTAGAATGGTGAGATAAAAGCTAATATATTATTATATTAGATAGCTTAGACAGATACCGAGATGTGATTGGTCCAGAGCTCGTCACGTGATATCAATTGTGAGGATCCAAATTGTTATATTTTCCTGGCCGGTCACTTTTCGGTGTTATATTAACCAGCTGGTGAAATGAATATATTTTTAATCAATGCATGTCGCCCTCTTGAGGACTGTGTGTCACCAATTACACACATTACACCATTACCGAGGGTCATTTAATTTTTTCAATATTTTTTTTTCATGAATTTTTTTTTCCCTTGAAATTATTTTTTCCACATTTTCTTTTTTTCCCAAAAAATGCTTTTTTGGGTAATTTTTTTTTTTTTTTCCCGAAAAATGCTTTTTTGGGTAGGCCTAAGAATTTTTTTTTTGCGATTTTTTTTTTTCCCCAAATTTTTTGTTATAATTTTTTTTTTTGTAAGGTTTTTTTTTCTTTCTTGAACTATCTCGACAGATTATTTTTCCGTAATTTCCGAAAAAAAAGGGGAATTTTTTTTTTCGGGCCAAACTTTTTGGACCCCCCCCCCCCCCCCCACAAAAAGGGCTATCTAATATAACAGTTATTGACTGGCAGGGGGTATATAACATTCTTTGGACCTGAAGGGAGTTATATTTCCCCTCGTGACCATATTTTCCCTCAGCGCTGCGCGCTTCGGGAAAATATAACCACTTGGGAAATATAACTCCCTTCAGCGGTCCAAATAATGTTATATTACACCCCCTGCCAGTCAATAACTGTATATTAGTCATCACAAACAGTACAAATTTGCATAGTGAATATCACGTATGAGATAATTGGACAGGTCCCAGCTATTTTCCATTGTCTTACATCTCATATTTTAGTGTATAATTATGATCATTACATCACATTATTACCGTAATACTATAATAATGAAATCATCTGGATTTAAAGCACTTAATACGGAATTACCGTCTCTAAGCGCTGGTTATCGGATTCAGTCACGCACACAGTGTGCACCATTTCCTCTCCCTGGGGAATATTACAACCATTATGGTCAAAGTAACGGTATATGGCAATTTCTATCACCAAGGTTTTCGTCATCCCACCATGCAGGACCCCGTTTCCTTTTTGGGTATATAGGCAAATATAGATTAAGTTCAAGTTCAAGTTCGTTTATTTATTTCATTTTCATAAAAAAACACAGCAAATGCAAATAAATATACAAGTATATATACAAGGAATGGTCAGTTATTACAATAGTTCAAAATGAAATTGGAGAACCAAGGAAAAGCCCATGGTGGCTTTGTATAAAAAGTTCCCCGAATATTATAATTTATATTATTTATATTATTGAGCATATATGAGTTAAAGATATCACAAAATACAGCGATAAACACAATATAAAGACAAAAAACTACAAAACATGTATGAAATAATTTAAAATTGGAGGGGGCGAAAAGGTTTGGAAGGTAAATTTAACGATACTCAGAATAAAAGGTCAGTTTCATTTTTTGTTTAAACATTGAACTGTTTTTATTTAAGCGGAGGACTTGAGGTAGAGTGTTCCTAAATGTTTGGCAAAGTATCGGCAAAGATTAATGCCTTGCCAAAGGACATTACTGCCGTGCTGGGGATCGAACCCACGTCATTAGCATTTTCCGTCTAAGTGCTTAAACCACTGGACTACGACACCACTCTTCATTAACAGCTATACTAAAGCTTAGATCAGACCACAAAATTTACGGTAAGTACACATTTGATGTTTGTATATTCAGAACTAACAAGAACAAATTGGTTTAATTTGTACAGCAAATGACCAATTACATTGGACTTGCTCAGTTACAATAATCCAAATGAGATCTGGGGGCGTTTCACAAAGCCTTTTTTCAATGACAAATAAAAAAAAAAACAGTGACAAATCTGCTGATAACCAATCAGAAGCAAGGATTTCAGTAGCTTATAACACAAATTGTCATTTGTCACTGATGGCATGTTTTGTGAAACACCCCCTGATGGAAAACTTTCTTTCTCATCAGGTTCAATCGGGTCAAGTTTAACCAATGAAATATTAACCATCTCATTATTCGTTTCATTGTGATACGTCCTCGTGTATTCTCATGTGGTTACTGCATTTTTAATCAGGATTCCGAAATGGGTCAGCAAAGGACACAAGCAAGAAACACCCATCTCTATTAATCTAAACTATCATTATCCGGTATAATAAATCACTTTGATACAAAATCATGTCTTTTTTTTTCTTTATAAGAAAAAACCCGATTGTGTGACGGAATGAAAAATAAAGCCCAATTTTTACCAAAGTTATAACCATAATAATGAGCATAATATACAGACTTTCAAGAATGAGATAATACTTACGAAACTGGATTCTAAAAATTAATTATGAGAGCATATATAAATTATTTCAGGAAAAAGAGTATTTTACCAATGGTAAGCTTGATTTATAAATTGTCGAAAAGAATAAATGCATATTAAAATATGGATTATTATTTGAGTGTATGCATGGGCGGTAATAGCAAAAGAAACAAAATAGATAGGCGGGATAAGCCCCAACTTCCATGCAAATTTTAGTTTATTTGAAGAAAAAAAAAGGAAATTGCATGACTATCCCATTATGTTCATTTTTTTTAACCATTATAAAGTCAGGCAATGCCTCGATTGGAAGCAAAATATATTCGCCGCGCCACCTTCATCTAATTGGGTATTAATGGAGGGGCAACTATTCGCCGGTTAGCGGGAAAGATAATTGAATTTTATTATTCATAGCTGGCAGAATTAATTTCTACCATCAGTTCTGATGGGTGCACCTAGGGACTTGCCCTAGTGTTTTGGTCATGTACATTGTTGTTACAATATCATCATCCATGCTTTATCTCTCGTTCCGTATTTAGAATTTGTTGTGTGTTTCCTATTTTTTCCCCCGGTGATGCCACTTTATAATAATTAACGGGGTGTAGACATTTCGCGACAAGAGTGGTGATTTTCGGGTATCTTTGCAGATTTGGAAAAGCGTATTTTTGTTGTTTATGTAGTTTTTTAATTTTTATAAAGAGTAAGACATTTCACGAAAACGGTCACGTATTTGAAAAACGAACCTGCCACCAAACAAATTCCGCGGAAATGTGGTATTTTTTCAGTCTTTGTACATTTTGTACTCAATTAGCAAAACAAGGTGTAATTTTAGAGGACATTAATTTCAGTACCCGTTTTTAAGGCAATAATGGTTCTTCTGTTGTCGGAAATGTTCTTCTAAGTCTCAAAATATGTGGTCATTTTCGACATAGCTGGCAGGATTAATTTCTACCAAGAATTTTGGTGAATGCACATAGGGAATTGCTGTAGTGTTGGGGTCATGTACACTGTTGTCACCGTATCATCAGCCATGATTTATATCTCTCATCCCTTATCTAGAAATGCCCTTTTTGCTTCCTATTTTTATCTCACTTTCAATTATATAATTTGACTTGTTTGAATCTTCGTTTAGATCTCTGTTTATGTGTGTATGAACAGACCTACTAGTCAGAAAACAGGGGTGAAAAATCCCTCTTGTCTCCACCACTTACGCCTCTCCCCGCCCTCCCTCCCCTCCTTCCCGCCCCTCCCCTTCTCCTCCCTTCTCCTAAACCCTCTATCTTTCCCTCCCCTTCCTTCCCCTTCCTCTTCCTCTTCCTCTTCTTCTTCCTTGCCCTGCCATGAAGACTGAATGACGCCCCTGGATAAGTATACTCACATTTAACGATGACAGTAAAAATCTCCTGTATTCTGCAACTCCCCACTCTGGCTTGACACGTGTAATTTAGTGGATCATTTCTGTGCGCAGAGAGAATCGTTAGGTTCGAGCTTTTGTTAAAAGCAGTGCTAACTTTCTGGTAATCGAGCGAATATTTTTCCGATATGGTTATACTTATAGGCTCCTCGTTTGCATATAAGGTAGTTACGCCGGCTAGAGATATATATATATATATATATATAGAGAGAGAGAGAGAGAGAGAGAGAGAGAGATAGAGAAAGAGAGAGATAGAGAGAGATAGATACAGAAAGAGAGAGAGAAAGAGGGAGAGAGAAAGAGAGGGAAAGAGAGAGAGATTGAAAAGGGGGGTGAGATGGAGAAAGAACAAATAAGGTATTATGACAAATACAGTTTGATGTATGATGTACATTGTATCATCTAAATGAAAATCTTAGCAGCACTTTTATTTATGCACACACACACACAAAAGAAAACATAAAGATAAAAATAGCTGATGTCAATCACATTTTTTAACTTCTTTCTTAATTCTATATTATATGCGTGAATATGTTCATTTTTGTCAGCATAGACGAATTTTCTTTTCGTTAATACCTAGCAATAAGTATAAGTAAGTATCAAATTACTTTTTTTCAAAATAAAAGTCACCAATTAATATCAGCCCAATAAATCTTTTAAGATTCAACAAGCCATGATATAAAATGAATATTATCTTGCATAATGATGAGAATGGGAGGTACAGGTTTATTAAAGATCAAGTAATTCTATAAGCCTTGAAGTTAGAACCTTTTACCATGGGATTGAGAGTGAAGTGAATGAAGCACTATTTAACGACACATCCATAAGTCATGAAGTAAAACTAGTTGTGCATTCTTTATATATACAGTTAATAACTAAATTATTCATACCCTTAGCCATGATTTGCAATTTGTTAAGTATTTAAAAAATTGATATGTCCTGATTCATGTTTCTTGAGAATATGACATATTAAAGTTTACATCTAAAAGTATTAAACAGCGGCCCCAATTCAACCAGTCCATCTTCCATTCTCGAGTTACGAAAAACAAACAAAAACCATCAAATTTACGAAGGGTATGAATAGTTTAGTTGTTAACTGTATATAATAATAGAACAAATAATTCAATCTGGATAATCCACCGTCATGGCAATATACAAATAATAATTAAAACAATTGAAGAAACATATCCTTAAGAGTTCACTTTTTCACTATACTGAAATGGTGAACTCTCTAGGATTTTTATTTCAAATGTTTTTTAGTATTTATATATATATATATAGGATTGTACTGTGGAAAACTTAATTATTCAGACTTAATTTTAAATTACAAATCAACTTACCATACCAATATACGTTGAAGCTGGTGCTGATATTTGTATAGATACATGGTAAAGTGATTGGAGTTCCTTCGGCTACACTTAAGACTTGGTGTTTAGGCTCTGCACCTGAAATTTCAAAAAAGAGGGCAGATGGGTTAAATTCAAGTCTTCGTAAACGAGTGTTCAAGGCCTATACCCTCAAGAACAAGGCTAAGCAACAATGGGCCTCAACTCAAGACGCCCTGTGAGGCCAGGGCTTTGCATCAAAGCACCTCAAAACTGAAACTAAATATGGGATTTATCTCAACCAAACATTCAAGTCAATTTCTTGGGATTGATTGAGTGATAGGTTGTATCACCAACAATAACAATATCATGTCTTCAAATTGTCGTTAACGTTATGCAAAGAATATTTCAGAAACGCAAAAAAAGCCTATCATTAACCACAATTTTGTATGATATACTTAGTGGGATATATTGAGAAAATTGCTACCATAATGATGATGCTCAATAATTTTGTTTGAGAATTTTTTCTCCAGAGTTCTTCAGGGAATAAATTTTGTATATGCATACAAAGAATGCTGTCCAATCTAACAAAGTGTTGCACAAACAAGTCAGGTTAATATCGCGTAAATTCTTCTTTTAAAATTGTTGGGATCCTTTTCATTATAAATGCTCAAATAAAAAAAGGAAGACAAATATAAATACTTACACTGGAGCTTAGCTGCTGCAAGATTCAGATGAAGACATACATGAGCGAACAATATGTAAAGTGACACAGCCATGGCAGCCACCGTCCTGCAAACAGGGAAGCAAATATTATATTGCAAATGTAAAGCAAATAAGAACGTTCTACGTGAAATGTTTCAGATTATTTATAAATATTTGACTTAGAAAGTACAGGCATAAAGGATAATGTATAGCTCTGAAAATATAAAGAATTTTAGTAAAATGAGCGAACTATAATTAATACAAAAAAAGAGAAATGAACAGAAATCTCTTGACATTCAAGGCACATGCTATTAGAATATCAAGGAACACATTTTTAGAGTAATACCAAGATGCATGTACTTCTTATATCAAATAAAATGTTATTATCGTATACGAAATATAAAAGAAATTATCTTTTGGTAGGCCTATACTTACCGAGTGTGATTCCACAGTTGACTAATATTTCAATATCACTAGCTTCTCTTTCTGTATCAGCATTCGAAGATGAAGATCCAAACATGAAGTTAATTTCGAAAATAATATCGCTAGTGATATTCGTTTGTCTCGCAATGTGGTCAATAAGGAATCTAAAAGAACACGACGTTTCGTATGCTACTGCTAGTGGATACAAGTTGTTACTAATGTTGCTCAATAGGTGTTTAAAGTGTCAGGAATCCGCCACGTATAAGGCAAAGCGAAGCGCGAAGGCAGAAACACATTATTGTCGCCTGCATGAGGAAGATAGATGCAATTATTTCCGCCACCGTAAGTTCAAGCCTTGACGATGGGCCGTGAAATATGCTATTTAATTTCCAGGAGCTACAGTAGCAATTGCTTATTCGGAAATTCGGAGGCGCGCGCCCCATCCTAAAGATGCACTAAAGATGCAATAAAACAGGGATTGAGATCATGAGAATGATCTGATCTTCATAGGTGACTGGTGATGCGCGCTCTGACAATTACTATTGGCGTATATCATACAACAATATAGATTAACGTATAGCATCGTAGCCCTCAGCAGTGGCATATAAAGCTACGCTGAAGATGGGGCAAAGGTGGGCCTATTGGGGCACCCCCCTGGCAATCGAAAAGTATAAAGAGAGGGAGAGACTGAGAGATATACAGAAAGGAAGAAAGGGGAAACAACTTGAAAAAAGAAAAAAAAAAGTCTCCATCAGTTACTCTCCCTTGAGGCTTTGTTCTATATCATTTTCATCCACTAAGTAAGAAGACCCCCCCCCCCCCCACACACACACACCACACTTTATTTTGTCGGGAACCACGCTAAATGCCACTTGACCTATTAAATATACCATTCACAGCTTCATACAATGCGTCCGATTTTTAATAACTTCGTTAACTTTAAGAATAAACAAAATTCACAACCACCACCTCATAGCAGTAACGCTGTTCTACTTTTCGCGCGCTTTATTGGAATGCATGGCGCGAAATCATTATAGGAACAAAATATCTGTCCGATTAAATATGTCATGTGCGGAGACTAGGGTGTCTCCAAAGACAGATGAAATATTCATTGCTATTCATGAAACATGACGAGATCGGGGCCGAGGAGATTAATTGGCAAATTATATAAGGTACGTGCCGGTAAACGTGTCTTATACACTCGCTTTATTAAAGGGGGGAACCAACTTTGGACCTTTTTTTCCCTCTCTCTCTCTCTCTCTCTCTCTCTCTCTATCTATCTCTCTCTCTCTCTCTCTCTCTCTGTCTCTCGATCTCTCTACCTATATCTGTGTTTCTCTCTGTGTGTCTCTGTGTCTCTCTGTGCCTCTGTCTGTCTGTCTGTCTGTCTCTCTCTCCCTCTCTCTTTCCTTTAAAACTGAAATGCAGGGAATTTCAAATGGGAGGGGTACAGGTGCTAGGGATGAAAAGTGAGATATCAAACATAATATGCTCCTACATAGATATCGAGACTAAAAAAAAAAAAATGCATAACAGAATTATAGCAAAGGCTTTCGATATTCAGACTAAATATAGCCTTGTTTGAAAAGTGCGCACATTACAATGAGGCATTACAAATAACCACATAGATTCTATTGCATGTCAAACGACTTTCAATTACACTGTAATACATGAATATTCTTTTTCTGTGTGTGTGATTATGTATATTTATACTATGTTACCATGTCAAATTGTTTATGAGTATTTTTGTTTAATGTATCACTCTAGGCCTTGATGGGCCGGCCGTCTGATGACGGGTGTGATTTTTTTAATAAAGAAATAAACTAAACTAAACTAAACTATGATTTATTTAGGTTGTAGCGTATAGGATATTGATTGAAATTTCCCTAAGAGTTGATTTTTCGAAAGCCTTTGCGATTGTGTTGTATGCAGAAAAGTTCTCTTAATCAGAAGATACTGCATGATATCGATGACATTATGAAAGCTGCCAATCTTAAAGTGAAAGTCCACACGGATATGAAGTTGGTTTTAATAGAAGTAGAAAATAATTATTGTCAGTGAAAGTTGGAGCAAAAAACATGATGAATATAACATTTTGATGGTGCGATCAACAAAGTGCCAACATCAAAAACCCATAACTGTCGTATATTTATTGTAATCGGACATTGGGCAAATTTCCACTTATTTGATTTTCTCATTTTTCTGCGTTTATAAAAACCAACTTAATATCAGGCTGGACTTCCTCTTTAAAGGTATACTATGTCTCATTTGCAGGCCAAAACAAAAATGAAAAGGTTAAATTCCAACGGCATTTGAAAGATAATACTAATTTAGAACTTCCCTAAAAAAAAAGGGAGGTGGAAATTACATTGTCTTTAAGTGGGAAAATAATGACTATTAGTTGTCGAATCGACTTAAGAGCTAAAGAGCCAGTGAGTAATAGTTTGCTGTTTCAGACCATTTTACCGAATGGACGTATGTTTTATGCTGCGCAAAGTATCAATTAGTTTAATTTTGGCCATTACAAGAAGTGGGTTATTGATGACTGTAGACAAATGCTCATGTACCCTTTACAGCTCATTTTATGTATGTTATTACCAAAGAAGAAGAAAAGCCAGTCAGTGACTCAATAGTGTCTGACAGTGAAGTCTAGCAAGAAACCAGGTTTCCTTGCATAATTTGAATACTTAGGACACTGTTCATGTTTAAATTTCACAGATAGGATTACATAACATATTCATAATTCCTGCAAAGTTCTACAGAATTTGATGTTGGCTGCAAAAGGGACATATGAAAGGAAAACCCCCAAGAATAAGTGTAGGTATTCTGAAAAACGAGATGAATTCCTGCCTTTTGATGTACAATAAATCTTACGAACGTGTACAATAGATATATAGATTAATGCCTTTTATTTAGCATGACATGGGCGCAGCCATTTTCTTAAAAAAGTGACGTACCAGGCTGAGTTGTACATGTATCATGCGGCAAGCTTTAATGGACGAGCATCTCCAATCTCCATCGAGCAAGACGCTTGCAAATTTGACCGAGTTCTAAGTTTTTGTTGAGGGTTAATAAACGACCATTCTACCCGGATTTGATTATCATGGCTGTCCAATATCGGTACCTCGGTGGAACAGGGGTGAAAGTTTCCAATATCTGCCTTGGAACTATGACGTTTGGGCAAAGTAAGACCGTGATCATAAATAAGATATGGCTATTTGTTTCGTCAATCAGTAGACTTCAACAATGATCACGGTCTGTAAACAACTAAGATAAAAGAAGATACCCTTATTTAAGATCAATCCTCTAAATGGGAAAGACTTTTGAATTCAATAACAAAAGTTTTACTTTTCAATGAGGGGAAATCACAACTGAGAAGGAAAAAACTACATTTGGTGAAAAATGTATAATAGGGTAACATTACAAATTGTAACTCATTTATTTAAACTTACTAAAATATAGCGGTTGAAAAATCTATTCATTTATGCGAAACCTACGCCCTAGTTCAGCACCAACTTATGTATGCCATTCAGGGGCGTACGCAGGATTTTTTCAAGGGGGGGGGGGGGGGGGGGGGGTTTTAAATATTTTGCTCCCGAAAATTTGAAAATCGCGCCGGACGAAAAGTCGCTCAGTGGGGGGGGGGGGGGGGGGGGGGTAAGCGGACACTTTTTTTTTTTTTTTTATAATAAAAAAAAAAAAAAAAAAAAGCAAAAGGAGGGGGGTTTTAAGGTTATTTTAGGGGGGTTTACATACATTAAAA
The DNA here is from genome assembly GCA_035222895.1 of Strongylocentrotus droebachiensis. Taxonomy (NCBI): domain Eukaryota; kingdom Metazoa; phylum Echinodermata; class Echinoidea; order Camarodonta; family Strongylocentrotidae; genus Strongylocentrotus; species Strongylocentrotus droebachiensis. The sequence continues at coordinate 47,647 of JAVYIG010010211.1, forward strand.
TACCAAAGGGGGGGGTTTGAACCCCCAAACCCCCCCCCCCCCCCCCCCCTGCGTACGCCCCTGATGCCATTTGCGTTCTGGCAATTGGAACACAAAGGGTAATAGCAGGTGAATGAAATGCTTCGACAACAAACACCTGGGAAAGGACTATAAAATTGAATACAATATAGTAGACCTACGTCATGCCGGACGTCATGCAATCAAGAAAATGGCGATGCCCATGTCTTGCTGAGAAACTTTACTTTATTCTTGCTTTATGCCTTTCTCATACACTTTGGTGGGAGATCGTGTACATTGATGGGCAAGAATGATCTCTCAGAACAATTAAATTTATTCTTTGGGGGTTAGTTCTCCTTTAAACAGTCACGAAAAAAGCTAATCAGAACCAGGGAAATTGAAATATGATACAAATGGGACAGGCACCACAGTCTAATTTTCCCATTTGAGATTCTCATATTTTACCAATCAAATATTGCAAATATATGCATTATTAGCTTATTGTTAGTCCCATTTCCGCCAGTCGTCTGTAATTATAATATTAGCCCGTTTTTCGCAAATGAACTCGTTAAAAAAACTTGAAAGCTTAAGTGCTTGAGTGCATCTCTAATCAGCGCCGTGGACAATTTCTAGAGCTTACTTGCGAATCGGTGAGGTGCAAGTTTCGATTCAAGGTATTTTTGGAATACATGACAATTTAGAGAGAGGGAGAGGGCGAGGGGTAGGAATGAGAGAAGGAAAAAAAGGGGCACTTACAAAATAACCTTCTTCTTCTTTTTTTCCTCTTCCTCCTCGAGTCCTTCTTCTTTTTCTTCTTTTTTCCTTCTTCTTCTTCTTCTTCTTCTTCTTCTTCTTCTTAATCCTTCTTCTTCTCTTCGTCTTCGTCTTCGTCTTCCTCTTCCTCTTCTTCTTCTTCTTCTTCTTCTTTTTCTTCTTCTTCTTCTTCTTCTTCTTCTTCTTCTTCTTCTTTTTTGTTTCTTCTTCTTCTTCGTCTTCTTCTTCTTCTTCTTCTTCTTCTTCTTCTTCTTCTTCTTCTTATTCTCCTTCTTCTTCTTCTTCTTATCTTCTTCTTCTTTTTCTTTTCTTTCTTTTTCTTTTTCATCTTCTTCTTCTTCTCCCTCCTCTCCGTTTTTTTTTTTTTTTTTTCGTTTTCGATTATCGATTTTAGGGTACATCAGCCGGAACGTGGGTGAAGATTTTTGCTGAAGAGGTCGCCAGTTGGTAAGATTCCAATTTCTTTACTTTTTGTGAATAAACGTATGATTGTATTAATAATGTATAGTAAGCAGTTGCTATGGCATATTGTGTATGCAATGTTCTGTAGATTATGTGAGTAGTGCAATGAAAATCAGCAAACTAAAGGCTTGGTATCAGCCTGTGTGTCCCATCTACTGAAAATTGGGTCAGTTTAGTGAACGTTTCATGCCGAGACTCCCTCGCCGCGCCGGTCGGTCGGGCGGCCAGCCGGCTTGTAACTTGCTCATCTCGACTTCTCGTACGTCGATACCCAGCAGGATCCATAAGTAACGATGGAATACTAATGAATTGCACTTGGGTGCTCATCTACAGTGTATGCTTGTAGGAATAGGACTGCTAAAATGTTATTGTTAATGTAGATCTAGTTGGTGCTAAATTCTAAGTTATTGGTAGACTAGATCTAGGCAAATTCATGCAAAAAAATATATTCAAAAAACTGACTTGAAAACGCATCATACAATTAGTCTGAACCGAGTCAGGAGCAAATTTGAAGAAATTATATTTTTAAATGTTGTAAAACCAAAGATATAAGAAGAAAACTGACCAAGTATCTGTACTAAAAATCGTACATGTATGATGTAAACTAAAATTGGTCGTATACATTCGACAGCTGAAAATGACGCGCACGGTTGCATTACGTGCGTTCTCGAATCCAAAATCATACCTCGCACACACACTCTCGCCATACCGCGAATGGTCCGTCGTGGGGAGCTAGCCGGCTGAGAGTTTGCAGCGATACCAACGCAGCCGCGGAGCTCCGCAGAGCGCCATTTTAGCGGGACTCGGAAAGGTTCGCGGTGGGTAGGCAGCGGCCTAGCTTTTTGCCCAAACAACGCTAGATCGGCTGCTGGCAAAATGAAAATAACTAGAGTAAAGTACCCGGTTTTCGGCCACTTAAGACAAAATTCTATTTATTGGACTCTTTACTTCCTATTTATTATCATTTCTTGTTCAAATCATGAAGCAAATATTATTATTATTTAAACAAAAAAAGAATCCCCCCAAAAAATCACGAATTGCCATGACAATATTCATTTCAATTTTCACTGTTTTGGAGCCGGTTATCGGCCGAGCGTTTCAGTTTACGGCCGCATGTACAAAGTCAATAGGAAGCGCGCGCGCGCGCCGTGCGTTTCTGCTCTGATGTATAGCACAAGCGGGCGGAGCAGGTATCCCACGCCGGAGCTCCCGGGTGCTCGCCTGGCCGAATACAGGCACAGCAGTGATCGGAAGTTGGAATCTGAATTAGACGGACATATCGTGTGTGCGTCGCGGTGTGCGGCTGCATTGAATTAATACATGCGATGAGATACTTTTGAGCTTGCGACCAGCACAAAATCGGGCTCTATATCTGAAAAATACTTGAAATAAAGCTCATTTTATGGTACCCATATTTCTTACATACACGCGTAAGAAACTCGATTTTTCAGATTTGGGTAGCGGGACCGCCGATTACATCGCTAAAATGTGATATTTTAGGATATATTTTTAATTGCAAATGTGGTTCTTCAGTGACACTGGCATGGTATGGTATGTGTGGGATATGTGTTATGCTATTATGCGATGTATTTTAAAGTGATTTTACCATGTATCCAACCAATTGGCCGAAAACCGGAGCTGACCGATTACCGGGTACTTTACTCTACGATCGAGAACATCGTCGGTTTCTTAACTTTTCAGTGAGATAATTCTGAATTCTAATTGAGACTATATAATAAATTAAATCGACAAAGAAACCTCAGTAGAACTCTTATAACTATACAAAAGCTTGTTTATTTCTTCATTTGACATTCTGCTTTCGACCATTTTTTCGTGCGCGAGTCAATGGAAACTATGTATTACCAAACTTTCAACACGCAAGGAACGGGGAACACTCGCGGACCTCGTAACAAATTCGTTGCAAAAAAAAATTTCAAGGGTGATTTTGAAGCAGTGTAGAATATTGGCGCTGCAATGCGCAGAAATATACTTGAAAGAAACTTAATAAATCATACCTTAATTTTCAGAAAATCGTATTTGTATTAGTGTACCTAGATGTGACTTGTTTATAACTCAGATTTTATGAAGATTTGTCGGGAAAAAATGTCATTTTTTTCCGTTTGGTGGTCATTTCTAGGCTAATATTTCAAAAGTTGCATCAGTAATGGGCCCGATGTTTCTCTTATCGTACTCGCATGTTATTTCTACATAGATTAAACCTAGGATGGTTAAGGGTAAGACCAGATAACATTATAAAAAAGATATATCCTTCCACTCTCCCATATCCAAGTTTTGGGCTGATTATTGCCGACCCACCGCAGCAAGGCCATTCAGATTTTCGTACGAGCGCGAAGCGCCCTCTAGTGTCCCATGAATGTGCCTATTATTGGCATGTTGTCGTTGATTGTTGGGGGCATTGCGTTTTCATTCCTTCAATTGACTTTACTTTTTAAAATACTAAACTAAATAAAACCTAGGCAGTGCCATGGTTTGCAGCCACTTCTTAACTTGAAATGTGGCTGCAAAGTTCAAACCAAGTTTTTTCAAATTGGATTCTGTTTTAAAACTTAAAACAGAATCAAACTTTAGAACTCTTTTAATTTTTATTCAAGTTATTTTCCCTTTTAACTAAAATCATGGAAGTCCATTTTGACTGTTAAGTTTGAACAAAAGAAAAAATTTGAAAAAATTAGGGTCATTTTTAAAGAAAAACTGATGAACATAGATCTAGGACTATATCAGGATGTTAAAATGTACCTTTATTTTTTAACAGAAAAAGTTAATACAAAACAAATCAGAAAAATATATATTGGATTTACTAGATCTTAAAATTACTCACAATTTGCTGTAGAGTGTAGGCTGGTCTGTTTTTCTAAAGAGAAGTTTTGACCTTAATTATTGCTTGATTTTTCTTTGCAGAGCTACCGTACATCACACCATGCCATCCAGTATGACCACTAGGCTTTTTCTCAAGTCTAGCAGCCTAGCTGGCACTAGACTCCTGACCGGTCCCCTCATCCTTCCAGGCCAGAAATGGATTCTCGTGAGGGGTTATCGGCCGGAGAAGAAAAGGCAGATCCGTGAGAGGGGCAAGGAGCAGAGGAAGACGACGGCGAGGAAGATTTATGAGACGTTAGATCTACCAAGCCCCTACAACATACCAGTAAAGTAAGTCTCGTTATTCAAGTAACAATGAAACCAGTTCTGCATCAGGGCAGTGTCTTACAAAACCGTCATAAGTACGAGTTCACCGACATCCAATCGGAATACATGTGTGCATTAAGTTTAACACAAGTTAGTTTCAATTAGATGTTGGTGAATTTGTACTTATGACGGTTTCATGAAACGCTACCCCAAACAACATTTTGACCGGCTATTCAGGGAGAAACTAGCAGAGATTAGATTATTATGATTAAACTATTCATTCCCACCATGCTTATTTATTGTTAACCATTTTTATTGCCTCAGTGCAGGATGATGCTATATCTTTTAAAAATATTTCTTCTTCTTTCGTTTCATCATCTGAGCTCAAATGTTCTGCCAGGCTCTTGCACACTGAAGAGCCTTCTCATTAGCTGCCACTAGGTCTTCCAGGCAGCATGGGTCATCTAGGAGTGGGCATCTTAATAAGTGTGACATAGATTGCACAGATGTTCCACACTTCCAGTCGGTGTCTGTGTTATCAGTGAATCCCCATTCATGCATGTTGTATTAGTCCCCCTTTAAAAAAAAAAGACTATTTCCTTACCTTATATTCAGGATGAAGGTAGCATACTGCCATCCCAGGTATTTGAATCGTATTTCTTTGATTAAATTTGACCAATGCTACCATGATGAAAGAACACATAACACTTACAGGGGGTGATCGATTGGATCCCTCTAAAAGCCATTCAAAATACACTTTAAATCAGAGTGAAATACTCTCCAGTCTGTTAAAAGTTATATTTTATTTTCATCCTATTTAGAGGAATCAATATCAGACTATCATCCTTGATTACTGAATCGTATCGTGTTGCTATGAATGAAGACAACCCACACTCTCATGAGAAGAAGCCATACTTTTTGATAGGATGGGCTATTGATTGATTCAACCCCTTTACACATATTTAAATAAAAGGCACTTTATATCAAAGTGTAATAGTCTTCAATGGGTAAAAGCAAATATTTTTTTACATTTCATTCAGGTAGAAAATAGCAGACTATCATCCTCGATTACCGAATAATGTTGCCATGAATAAAGACGACCCAATCAACCATGAGAGGAAGCCATATATGTATACTTTTTATCAGCGTGGGGTATCTATTCTACCCCCTTTACACATATTTAAAGCGGGACTGCACTATGTGTAGCTACTTGCACCCTCTATATAGCCAACAATATCTAAGCGGTACCTGTTGATCCCCATGGTCCCCTTTTTCTTATGTTAATTGAGAGCTGACTTGATGAGATAACCACCTGCCAGTGACCATGCAGGTAGGTCTAATCCCTCCTGGCCAAACTAGTGCAGATAGGCTTTAAAAGGCACCTTATTATAAAGTGTTATAGTCTTCAATGGGTAAAAGCAAATATTTTCTTTCATCCTTTCCAGGGAGAAGATAGCAGACTTCCATCCCAGGTACATGAACCGTGTTCACATGAACGAGGACAACCCTCACTACCACGAGGAGAAGACTTACATCTTCAACCATCGGTGTCGGCTAGAGGAAGGTGTGAACCAGGCACTGTGGCTGACCAAGAGCAAACTCATGGGAGAGGGACAGGTAAAATGATTGCTGAATTGCCATTTGGTCTATAACAAGTTTGTCTAATACCCAATGGCCCGAATTCACAAAGGAGGTTTAAATTTAATCCTTGGTTTAAACCCCCATTTACATGACCCATGGTCTAAAATAAAGGCCCAAATAAGCGTGACACAGTCAGAGGTCCAATATTAGACTCGCGCAAGACAAGGTACGCTTAATTTACGCCAATTTAAACCATGGATTAATGAGGGTTTGAACCATGGGTTAAATTTAAACCTCCTTTGTGAATTCGGGACAATAAGTGTCAGGGAATGAGCTATCGATAACTATCAATAATTATAAGATGAAGACATGGATCCTAATCAAATGATTGGTTGAGAGCGTAGGCTACACGTCACCAGGCATTTATTTTGCCTAATGCGTAATTTGGATAATGACCGGTCATTATCCAATGCTAATGACCGGTCTTTAGTAAAATCATGTTATAAAACATAATCTTCTAAATCAAATGTTCGGCATTAGTAAAATTACCCACACTTGGTACCTTCAAAACAGTCCAAACATCCTCGGCCATCGCCTCTGGCGTGTTAGACTGTTCCAAAGGTACCTTGTGTGAGTAATTCTTACTAATGTCCTCACTGCTGCGTATAATTTGTATAATGAACAATGATTACATAACTTTCATGAGCACGAATCCAGAATTTATCTTGATGGGTTTTTACGATTATTAAACAAATGCCCTTTTTCTGCTCATTTGTCCCTATTTTTCTAGCTTCCAGAGAGGATACAGGAGCTAGCGTCTCGTCTAGAGATGCCCGATATGGAGGAGAGAGTCTTGAGATCGATTAGGAAATGTCGTCAGTATGACACGCAGAGCAAACTCATCCCAGTTGACAGATACAGGTAGCTATAATGGCTCAAAATTATGCTATTTTTAAAAGGGGGCACAGTGAAAGAAAATAACTATTTTTAAACTTGTGTAGACGAGTACCTGTCCATGACGAGTTCTGAGCTTTCATCATACATGGGATAGCAAAACTTTTGGATGTTAATCCTGCAATACAAATTTACAAATATGCAAATACCAATTCAATTGAACACTTATTTTCTTCCATTCAATTTGACAACATATTTGACATCTGTTCAACCAATACAATTTAAACTTTTACTCTTTGACCTTTAACCTTTGTAGCTACACACAGAACATAGATTTCATCCGGCTATGTCAGCTGATGAGCGGCCAGTATCCAGGATTACTACAAAGGGCTCAGTCAGACGGGTACTACGTAGCAGGATCCTGGCATAGAGGTGGGTGGAACAGATTATTTTATTTATTTGTTTAAACAGGCTTATTGATAACAAAAATCATTTGCGGTCAGATGGCCTAATGGCAGATGCTTTTACAGTCATAACAGATCAAATGGATACATACATTATTGATAATACGTTCATATCACTGAAATGGCAACATTTTTGACAAATAAAAGTCAGGGCATCAAAAAAGGTATATCATGATAAATATCAGTAAATGTTTTGTTGATCAATACAAAATACAATGCCTTTAGTGGGAAAAACAATTGTATCAATACATGTAAATGATTTTTTTTTCAGTAGGTAACACTATTATTAACATAATTATAATAATCTGGATTCATATAGTGCTTTAATACGAAATACCGTCTAAATGTAGGCTAAATAACATTCAGTTTACAATGTACTGATATCAATATGTATCCATGTAGGTATAAGCTGTAAAGTTATTTTTCTCCATGGAATTGTATACATTTCTTCCTTGATTTTAATCCAAAGTGTTGAGTATCTTGACATGGCATTCTCACCTTGTCTTGAAAATTGATCTTTGGAATATTAACCTCTCCTGGTCATGTTTAATTACCAATGTGACACTGCTCTTGTGTGTTGGTACACATGGCTAGAGAAACATTTATACAAAGTCATGTCACTTCTCCCCTTCTCATTTAGTTTTTTTAGTTTAGTGGATTTCACAATTCGGTACGCATGACTTTATCTGTTCATTTATGAACTGTCACAAACTAGAATCAGCAAGCTTTCTTGGCATTTATTGAAAGGAATAAAATAAATGTATACCCGGTATATAATTTTTTTTAGAAGAATTGGTTACAAACAGTATCAATTACATAGGAGTTACTGTGGTTTAGTGCATGTAAAGTTGTGGTCTAGTGGATACGTCACCAGACTGTGTATGACATAGTCCACAATTGTTTCCTGCTGTGGCACTACTGTCCTTTGGCAAGACATTGACATTATTATTATTATTATCATTATTATTATCATTATTGTTATCATTATTGTTATCATTATTGTTATCATTATTATTATCATTATTATTACAATTAATTTTATTATTATTATCATTATTATTATCATTATTGTTATCATTATTATTATCATTATTGTTATCATTATTGTTATCATTATTATTATTTTTATTATTACAATTAATTTTATTATTATTATTATTATTATTATCATTATTGTTATTTTGTTATTATTCCTGTTGTTGATATTATTATTATTATTAAAGTAATATACAGATTTGATGATTATGGTAATTGATTGTGAAGATATGACTTTCTTATTACTCATCGTCTGTCAAATAGTCTTACATTATACTATACGTTCTCTTCCATAACTTGATTGTCTTAAAATGTAGATTGCCGTTTCACTACACTCTCTTCCATAACTTGATTGTCTTAAAATGTAGATTGCCGTTTCATTATGGTCTTCTAATTATACTACGCTCTCTTCCGTAAACTTGATCATCTTAAAATGTAGATTGCCGTTACATTTTGGTCTTATATTTTCTCTTCCTGCCTTCATTCGTTACATGAAAGGCAGTGAAAAAATACACGGGGGCTCGGGCGAATTAGCCCCCGAAATGCCCAAAAGAGCCCCTGTAAATTTGCATAGAGTCCAATGCAAAACAAATTTTAGAGTGTTAATTTCATGCAGGCAAGCTTGAAAAGTAGCCCCCGAAAAATAAATATTAATTTTTTCCCTGATGAAAGGTGATGAACAGATCCAGGTGCGTGGACGATCAGGTCTGCTAGTCTCCTCTACCAGTCCCTTGGAGCGGTTAGCCAGTCCGGAGGAGGTAGCGGAGACGGCCTCTCACACCCTCCCCGACTTCTACCCCCTTGCTCCGACCATTGACCTTTTGACCCGTAACATCTACAAGGACAATCGTAACTTCTCAGGTGAGTCTAGAGCAGGCCTTCTCAACTGGCGGCGCGCGCGCCACTTGTGGCGCTTGCGGTCAGTCGGAGTGGCGCGCGACTGTTGGAACAACAAAACAAAAAACAGAAAGAAAGAAAGAAAAAATGTATTTTAGAATTAAATACTCAGCTAAATCAAGAAGTTGCAGTCGAATTTGAGCCCAAAATGCCTGCTTAACAAACAGGAAGAAAGGGGAATTTATCGTTTTTTACCATTTTATACGAATCTAAACCTAAGGTCTGAACAACAATTAGCTTACGATGGGATACCAATTTTAACATTGCCAATCTCCGGAAACATTTTGTTTTTGTTTGTTTGATTTTCACTTTATTTTGACATTTCCCGTGTTTATTGCACACAAAAAACTACATATAAATATACCTCCAGTGTAATTGTACCCAGAAATTGTACTATTTTTTTCACATTATGATTGATTATATTGTGGAATGAAATGGTGTTAAAAATGCCCCATTTGGGCCTTTAGAAAGCCCTAAATCCACAAGCATCAGGGGGCTCCCTGCTACCCCCGTTAGGACTTTGCCCCTGGACCCCACCCATTTTCAACTCGGTCGCTACACTCTCTTGCAGCACAGTCAACCACACAGGTTGGCGCTTCAACTACAAATTCTTTTCGTTTTGGCACTTCTAATAAACTAGTTGAGAAGGCCTGGTCTAGAGCCTTCTCACTAACTTCAAATATTGATAACAAATGAAATTTGAAAGTCAAGTTTTTAGGGTTTTTTGTTTGTTAAAGGCTTTCTGTACTAGTTTGGCAAGGAGGGATTAGACCATCCAGGGTAGTCACTGACAGGAGGTTATCTCATCAAATCAGCTCTCAATTAACATAAGAAAAAGGGTATTATGGGGGACCAATGGTCACCGATTATGCATTGTTTGCTATATAGAGGGCGCAAGTAGCTATAAGTAGTGCAGTGGGGCTTTAAATGAATTGCCTTTAATGGCAAAAAAAAGTTTATCAATACATTTAGATGGTTATGTTTCAGGAGGGAACACTATTATCATAGCGCTTAATACTCAATTCCGTCCCAAAGCGCTTTACAGATATTATTACCCCCGTCATCGGATTCATTCACGCACAACGTGCACCATCTCCACTCCCTGTGTAGTATTCTTACCATATGCCTGTAGGCTGAATTACTTTGGCCAGAATTCACAAAGGAGGTGATTTAACCCATGGTTTAAACCTTCATTTACGTAACCCATGGTTTAAAAATTAGCGCAAAAAAAGTGTACCTTGCCTTGCGCGCGTCTAATATTGGACCTCTTGCTGTGTTGCGCTAATTTTAAACCATGGGTTATGTAAATGAAGGTTTAAACCATGGGTTAACTTTAAACCTCCTTTGTGAATTACAATGTAATGATATAAATATGTATTCATGTAGGTATAGGCTGTGAAGTTATTGTCATTGATATGACCATACTTTTTTTTCCACTGAATTTTATACAATTCTTCCTTGATTTGAATCCAAAGTGTTGAGTATCTTGACTTGGCATTCTCACCTTGTCTTGAAAATTGATCTTTGGAATATTAAACTTTCCTGGCCATGTTCAATTACCAATGCTACACTGCTCTTGTGTGTTGGTACACATGGCTGGAGAAACATTTGTACCTAGTCATGTCACTTCGCCCCATCCTTTCCACAAGTTTTTCTGAGGGGTCTCCCCTCCCCATGCTTATATCTTCTTCACACTTTGTTTGGTTCGATGGTTTGTTTTACCTGACTGCTAAGGAAGCATGTGTATGCCTTTAAGTAAGCAACCAGGAGACTGATGGCTTAAAGTCCCCTTCAAGGGACTTGGTATAAATGAGGATTAATGCCTTACCAAAGGGCACTGATGCGTTATTATGATTTTGAACCAGGTACCTCCTGGTTATGAGACCACTGAGCCATCGCGTCTTTTTAAGAACCTCATTTTCTTCACACTTGATTCGAGGAATTGGTTGTGTCACACCATGCACTGTGTCAGTACCTTGGGGGCTTTGTGTATGCCTCCTCACCTCAGCCCCCGCACTCTATCCATTCTTGATGCAAGACATCAGTGTCTGTCATGCATCATTTTATTCTTAACACTCAGGCGCACATTCCCCCCCCCCCCTAACATTTCCACTCTCAAACAAATGGTATTGTGTCTTATCTTCCGTGTTGTTTTTCAATCAGGTTTCAGGACAGAGTTGCCCTTCCCCTATGGGGTCACACTCTCTACATTCATGAATGAATCAAGAAATTGGTATTATAATACTATGCACGATCTCAATGCTCAGGGACTCTTGTTCCCATTCATTCTTCCACATCTAATCTAATCGTGTCTATTCTCATCTCTCATTCTAATACCAGGTTTTTATGAAGGGTCACCTTTTCCTCATGCCCACACTCTCTTCATACATGATGCCAGGAATTGGTGTCGCAATACGATGCAGTATCTCAACGCTCAGGGACTGATGTTTGCATTCGCCAATGCCATGTCAAGAGCTAAACTTCAATATGGGGTAAGAAATTAGAAGAGACATCTAAAACCACAAAGTGTGACGTGCATGAAACGTTTGTGATCTTTTTGGTGTGTATCTAAGATTCACAACATTTTAATTTTCTCAAATTATTGAAATTCAACAATCTCAACACCAATTTTGTGTACGATTTAAAAAGTTTACTGCCACAGAAGTAGCTGTTATTAACTATTTGAGATGTTTCCCCAACGTTTTTAGTTTGGTTATATAGTTAGATTGTTGTTATGTATTTCTCATGGAAGAATCACATGTACATTTTCTTTCTTATCTTCTACTGATGTTGATTTTCTTTCTCCTTTTCCAAGAGCTTTTCATCCAGTAAAATAAAGTGACATGAATATATAAATATCAATTAGGATAATCACTAAACTGTTTATAGCTGTTGTTATCTGACAGTAGGTCACATTATTGGCTCTCTTCATCACATACATTCAAGAACTACAATTATTTATTATTGAAGGACAAAAAGAAGTTGTCAATTTCCTTTTTCTGCTCAAAGAATCAGTATTCATGCTGGGTATCAGATGACACATTTATTGCCATCGTATTACTGTCATTTATAAAGTGATTTTTGTTATTAGCAAATGAGCATTCTTAAATTTCTGTTCAGGCTGATGCTGCCATTGACCTTGATGAACCCATCGTGACCCAGAGCATCGTGTCGACGGGGGTCAAGTTCGCCTTCATCCAAGTACAGCTGAACACCCTGAACATGAACTCTGATGACGGCATAAAAAACATGGTCTGGGTCGATGAAGAGAACACGATGTACTCCGATCATTATCCTGTGGTACGTAATCAGGAGGAGGAGGAGATGGAGATGATGGTGATGATGATGGTGGTGGTGGTGGTGGTGGTGGTGGTGGTGGTGGTGGTGGTGGTGGGGGTGGTGGTGGTGGTGGTGGTGATGATGGTAATGGTGGTGGTGGTGATAGTGGTGGTGGTGATGATGATGGTGATGATGGTGATGGTGGTGGTGATGATGATGATGATGATGATGGTGGTGGTGGTGGTGGTGGTGGTGGTGGTGATGATGGTAATGGTGGTGGTGGTGATAGTGGTGGTGGTGATGATGATGGTGATGATGGTGATGGTGGTGGTGATGATGATGATGATGATGATGATGGTGGTGGTGGTGGTGATGGTAATGGTGGTGGTGGTGATGGTGGTGGTGGTGGTGATGATGGTGGTGGTGGTGATGATGGTCATAATGAAGAGGAGAAATAGGTGTGATGATGATGAGGAAGAGGAGGAGTTAAGGATGATGATGATTTTTATGAGAATGATGAGGATTAGGATGAGGATGATGATGATGATGATGATGATGATGGCTATAATGATGATGAGAATAATAGCAGTGGTTAATGTGATGACCATGGCATTGCTTGTGCTAATGATAATCAGACAATTATCTCATCATAAATGTGTGCAACAAGGAAGGCAGTGTCCTTCCTTTGTTTCTTTTACCCCTTCCCTTCCTTGCCTCCCATTCCCACATCTGCAAGTGGTTGTTTATCCATTTTTTTTTCTCTCTCTCTCTCTCCTTCATCTTCTTACTGCAGGTATTCAAGATATTCAAAACCCATGGCAACCGCCACACCAAGCCTGGTTACATCAAGAAGATGCATCGAAGGGACCCCGACCTCGGGTGCAGAGAGCTCGACGTAAACGTCTTCCGGAAATTTCTTGCGTGCTATGTCAACGGTGCAGCATGATACACACTATAGATAGTAATAGCTATAATGTGTGTGTCTGTGTCTATGTAGAGGACTTGTTTTCTGTATATGTTTGTGATGAATATCATCATTATTATGCATCATATGCTCTGACTATAACTTGTCCCAATATAATTCTAATGCTAGTTGAAATTGATATAAACATCCTCTGAAAGTTTCTGGTGTGCTATGTCTATGGTGCTGTACGATTGAGAGAATGATAATTGGACAAGCAAAAAACAATATTGTCAACATTTTACCATAGAGCTCATGCAAGCAGACTATAAAAGATTAATTCCAGATCCTTCTAAAATAAAAATTAGTATGAAGCCCAGGGCCTGCCTAGAATCTTTAAAACTTTGATAAAATGGAAGCAGAAGTACATGCCACTGGAACAAATCTTGTGGGGGTACGTATTGGGTCACTTTTATGACTTCTAGTACTCCTATTATGTTTTTGAAAAAATTGCTGGGAAGGTTTAATTGTCTTAATGTGTCAACGATAATTAGTGATTGAAATTTTGTTTGCATATGTGTATGTTTTTTTTTCTTATGATAGTCTAAATGACACTAAGTGTACAGTAAATAAACTGATCATATCATGATTGAAAGTTGTAGACCATTAATTTGAATTGTGATATTATGTATTTAATTGTCCACTTATGAATATGTCTGCAAGTGCACAGGCAAATCCCATTTGCTTCTCAATATCAGGGGCAAAATGAGGTAAATTATTGGGGCAGGAAGATCAAAGGACAGAGAGAGACAGACAGAGATGCAGAGAGAGAGAGAGAGAGAGAGAGAAAGAGAGCGAGAGAGAGAGAGAAAGGGACAAACTGAGACAGACAGACAGATGGATAGAGAGAGAGAGACAGACAGAGATGAAGAGAGGGAGTGAAAGAGAAAGAAACAAACCGAGACAGAGAGAGAAGAGAAAAAGAGACAGAGAGAAGGAGAGACAGACGACGGAGATAGAGCTGACAGAGAGAGACAGATAGAGGGAGAGAGAGATAGACGAAAGAGATAGAGACATGACAGATAGAGAGAGAGATAGAGAGACAGATGATGGAGATAGAGACAAACGGATAAAGAGAGAGAGAGAAAGACACAAAGTAAGAGGGATAAGAAGAGGAGAGAAAGACAGGTAGAGGCGTTTTCACCCAAGACAAGATCAAAGTGAAATATAGTAGGGTAAACAACAAATAAGAGAGAGGTACTTTTAAAAACAAAGAAAAGAAGAAAGGGGCTCCTCGGATGGGATAAATAGATATACAGATAGAAGAAAGAAAGGGACGCAGATGTGAACGTACATGGTTTAATATGGAGAGAGATTAAGGAGAGAGAGAGAGGGGGGGGGGGGGGGGGGGGAGCAACTTTTCTAGAATTTTTAAACTTTTGTCTTCTTTTAGACTGTTCTGTATTTTTCTGCATATTCCCTTTCCCCTTTCTCTCCAATCCCTTATCATTCCGTTATCCCTTTCTATCCCTCACTCTCTCTTTACACACACTTCTACCCCTCCCCTTCTTTCTCTGCCACATGTTTCCTCTCCTACACGTCAGTCCCCTCTCTGTCTCTCATCTCGCCCCCCTCTCTCTATCTATCTCCTTCTCTCCATCTCACTTCTATGTTCTCTCTTTTGCTCTCTCTCTCTCTATAACATACAAACACACACACGCACATTCAAATGATTTTTTTTTTTAAATGACCCGTTACAAAACAGACATGCACAAAATTAATTTTTACAGAATAAGTATCGTACAAAATATATATTTCAGTTGAAATCTAAGTACTATCTGAGAACAGTGTATAAGAAACATAAAATACAAAACAATTGTGTATCCAATTAAAGTATCATTCTTTTGTTGTTATTAGTAAGTTAATGTATAACATATTTGATAGAACTTGTAAGGCTAGGCAGAAATAGTGATACCTGTATTGTACACAAGGTGAAGGGTCTAAAAAGACAAAATATTAAACCAGAGATATTCACGATGAGAAAGACAGAAATAGGCAAATATGATGACAATTAACATTCTGATTCTGATACAGTCAAGGGAAACACAACAAGTGGTTTTTGTAGACAGGTGGTCTTTATAGACAGGTTCCTTTGGTACATGTTTCAATGAATTTTCAAGGGAAACAAAAAATGTGGTCTTTGTAGACAGGTGGTCACTAAAGCAGGTTTGACTGTATCATTTTATCAATCAACAGACATGAGTTATATGCCTACTGAAAACAAAAATGAAAACTCCAGCCATTTTGTTCTTTCAGCTAATCAGCACATGTATATATTTCAATGGTAGGGGCTGGTGGTATACATGAAGAAATGTGGATTTTAAAAATAGTTGACTCAGTAGGAGAAAAAAGGAAAAGAAAAGAAAAGAGACTTTAATGGTCCAAAATTTAAGTCATTTATCATACATGTATTGTATTGTATCTATTAAAGTTCATGATGTACATCAATATTCTGTTTATAAACATATAAATCAATTCACAATGTACTGTAACAAGTCCATATTCTGTTTGTAAACATATATATCATATAAATCAATTATAAGCTAAATTAAACAGATATTTCTTAAGATTGTTTTTTAACACTTCAGCAGAGCTGCTATTCTTAAAGTTTGTAAACATATATATCATATTAATCAATTCACAATACAATGCAATAAGTCTATATTCTGTTTGTAAACATACATGTATATATCATATAAATCAATTCATAATGGAATGCAACAAGTCCATATTCTGTGTGTAAACAATTGTATCATATACATCAATTCATGATGCAATGCAACAAGTCCATATTCTGTTTGTAACTGTATATCATATAAATCAATTTACAATGCAGTGTATATATAGCAAAACAAAAGGAAAATTATATACGACAGAAACACTCTTATTTCTTCTTGTAATAACATGACATATACGCATAAACTAAATAATATAATGTACAATAATACATCCTAAGATTTATGTATTGTGATGTAGTGCCGGACTGCTTTTCCATCTGTTCCAACATATAAAATGACTAAAATTTTAATTTAAAAAAACATCATGGCTCATAGGGTCTATTCTTCTTATATGTTCTCTAATATTCTCTAATATATTTGTTATTTATATTATATTATATTTTTGAGTAGTGCCCCAAGGGAGAAGGAGCTTACGAGAAAAACAGAAATTAGTGATATTTTTGTACACGGCAAATGTGAGAGCTATCCACGTCTACGTCACAAAACTCACAATCCACCGACCAAACTACCAATTTGAGATTCGCATAGACTGAGTGATCTCATATTTCAATCATTCATAACTTCATTACTATTGGTCCGATTCATTTCAAACTTTTGCCATTCTGTTTCTGTTATTTTCTCTGCTTTCATACAAATCAACTTATTACAACTTTACAAGGGTTGGATTAAATGAGCACATGTGGCGCAAAGGCAACATGAATGCTATGGAAGGGGCCCCTACTCCAAATAAGCGAGGCATGAGATCATAAACAGTCAAACACTATCAGTTTTATGTCACAAATATTGCATGTACAGTAATATTGCTGTTTTATTCATGTCCAAAATTAGGATCTCTCTTGTGCCATTATTTCAAATATGGACTTAGGCCTCAGTGATATAGCATGACCTGGGTATTCTGATTGTTTTGTTCTTATATATATTTTTTATGCCTCCGTTACGAAGTAGCCGGAGGCATTATGTTTTCGGGTTGTCCGTCCGTCCGTACGTCCGTACATCCCGTCCGTACGTCCCGCTCTCGTGATCACGTTATCTCAAGAACCGACTGATGGATTCCCGCCAAACTTGGGTCATGTATTTATCTTGCAGAGCCAATGAACTGATTAGATTTTTGGGTTGTGAGATCCAAGGTCAAAGGTCACAGGACTCATTATGTATGCAAAAATAGCCCGTGATCACGTTATCTCAAGAACCCATTGATGGATTCCCGCCAAACTTGGGTTATGTATTTATCTTCAAGTATTCAAGTATTCAATTTTATTTCACATCTCTTTAAAAAACACATTAAAAGATATACAAACAAATCATTATTTAAAACAATATAAATATATACAAAAAACATTCATTTACATTGTACTGATGAAATAAGGATGAAGGGTGGAGGATGTGGGGGATCAACAAAGGCCATTGGCCTGTCAAGGTTGATCCCCTATATTTCCACCCTTCAAGAGAAATACATTATACAAAATATAAAAAATAAAAACAATCAAACAAACAGATAATATAACATAGCATAATCACATAAAAAACACAACATAATTATTTACATAAATCACATAAAAGGCAATTAGATCAAATAAAACTACTCACAATTAAGAAGATAACATTATTATTTTTTCCTGAATGTAAAAACAGTGGATATTTCTTTTAATACGTTTGGCAACTCATTCCAAAGCTGTGGGCCTTTAAAACTTACTGTAGTTCTTGAAAAGCCAATGAACGGATTAAATTTGGGGGTAACGAGGTCAAATGTCAAAGGTCACAGAGCTCATCATGTATGCAAAAATAGCTCGCTTCTGTGTTGGTTTGTAAAATTGCTCCATGGCGGAGGCATCATTTTCGACTGCGCGCGGTCGAAGGTCCATCTAGTTTATATTGAATGCTGGAGCATGCAATATCTATTTAAAACAATGTGCTTGAATCAGTTTTGATTTGCTTACATGCAAACTACATGCATGTTTGAAATCAATTTTGAATATTATGAGAAAGAAAGAAATCCAGAGATTTCAAGCTGTAATCTAATACATGTAGTTTAAAAGCAAAATGAGGAAGTTACCCCAAAACATGTACATGTATAGTTCTCTATCTATTGCAAAATCCCCAGATCATAAGCACCTTCACATCAAATGAGATTTTGCAAATCAATTAATCGTTACATGGTATAATTAAAATTAAAAAATCTATGAGCATGTATTTACATGCACAAAAAATAGTTACGTGTGTATAACTTAAACATGTATGGATACAAAACTGTAACTATTGCCAGTTTGCCACTAATTATCTGTGGATTTGTATATGACGTTTCAAATCGCACTTTCTTGAAAACCCCCGACTGCAAACGGAACATTCAAGGGATTTTTCTGAATCGTGTAATTTCATGTGTTGTTTAAGATCATGTTTTCTTGACAATCCTTTAGCGCAAATAGGACAGTAATATGGCGTTTCACCCGTGTGGACTTTCATATGTTCCGTAAGAGTTCCTTTCCGATGAAAGCGTTTGCTACAAACAGAACATTGAAATGGCGTTTCACCTGTATGGATTCTTGCGTGTAACGTCATCTGGTGCTCAGTGACGAAGCTCCTGTTGCAAAAAGAACACACATAGGGTTTTTCCCCCATGTGGGTTCTCATATGCAATCTCAGAACTCCCCTTGTTAAAAATCTCTTGCTACAAACAGCACACACATAAGGTTTTTCTCCCGTGTGTGTTCTCATATGAAGAGACAGGCCATATGCATGTGCAAAACCATTACCACACACAGAACACTTATGCGACTTTTCCTCATTACATGTATGAGTTCTCATATGTGCAGACAGACTATTCCTGTAGATAAACGCCCTGCTACAAATGGTACACCGATATGGTTTTTGACCGGTGTGTGTAAGCTTATGTGCAGCAAGGCTATTCCAATGGGTAAAATCCTTGTTACAAATCTTACATTTGTAAGGCTTTTCTCCGGTGTGTCTTCTCAGGTGTATATTGAGGCTGCTAGTATGGGAAAACTTCTTCTCACAGATCGTACATTGATACGGCTTTTCTCCTGAATGGGTTCTCATATGTATGACGAGACTGCGGTTGATTGAAAACGCTCTACTACAAATAGAACATTGAAAGCATTCGCATTTGTGGTTCATCCTTACATGACTCGAGAGAGCGTCTCCATTGGAAAAAAGTTCGCTACAATAAGAACACCGATATATTGGCTTTACTACTCCAGGATGGGCAGTTTTCACATGTTGGTTAAGGTTACTTACGGTAGTGAACCCTTTGTTGATACATAGAGCACATTGGTTTGGTTTGTCTTGTTGATGGGTTATCATGTGTTTTATAAGGACGTCTTCATGAGAAAACATTTGGTTACATGCAGGGCACTGATAGTGCCTCAATTTCAAATGCTTGTTTAGGTTTCCTCTGTTGGAGAATTCTCTGTCACACATACTACACAGAAAGACCTTTTCTCCAGCAAGGTTTCCTTGAGGTTTATATTGAGTGTTCTGTGTTGTAGCATTATGGGAAGGCTGACCATTATCTTGAATAGGTGCATTTTCACATTCCTCATCACATTCCTTTTTTATGTCTGTATTAATTTCTCCATGATTTTGATGAGAACTTGCAGACTCCCCTATATCCCTCTCCTTACTACATTGTTCTTGAACAGAACTTACATGGTTTGCTAAGTGACCAGAGCCATTCTCACTTATAAATCTCTCATTCACAGATATATCCGACTGGCTTCGCAACTCAGCTTGTGAATGGGGACGTTCACCATAGGCTCTTCGTCCACGGTGCGTTCTCAAATGTCCCGCAATAAGATCTTCAGAGGAAAATACTTTTTTACAAACATAACACTGATAATGTATGACTCTCAAATGCTTTTGACGATTAGCTCCACAGGTAAATAGTTTCAAACAAAGAGTGCACTGATCTGATTTGGGTTTACGGTGCGTTTGTATATGTCTTGCAAGAATATCTTCAGAGGAAAACACTTTGCTACAAACAGAACACTGACAATGTATGACTCTCAAATGCTTATTAAGATTACCTATACAGGTAAATTTACTCTTACAACGAGTACACTCATATGGTTTGGGTTTACTGTGGGTAATTTGTACATGTCTTAACAGAGTCTCGTCATTGGAAAATGTTTGGTTACAGATAGAACACTGACAATGCATCTTTCTCAGATGCTTGCTATGATTGCCTTTGGATACAAATCTCTTGTCACAAAGTGAACAGTGAAAAGGCTTGACTCCAGAGTTTCCGATACCCTTGGATTTGTTTCGGGTCTCGGGTATATTATCCTCATTTCCTGTGTACCTTGTGTCGTCAATATCCAAGGGTTCTTCTTTTATTTTAAAGAATGTGATAGTTTTCCCATCTGCTTCTTTTGTTGGTTGTGCCTTCTGTGTCTCTATGGCATCCGCAACTCCGGTCCAACCATTTTTTGAACATTTTTCTCTGTGTATTTCTTCTCTCTTGTTGATCTTGTCACAAACCTCTTTGGCTCCACTGTCCACTCTGCAGCCATGTTCTAAGCCTTCTCCAGTCTGGAATCCTAGTTCCTCTGACAAGGGCGGTAACGCTATGATCTCTATCTTAATCACCTTCATGTTGGTCTTCTCATTTTCCATGATTCTGTAGAAGAGATTGCAAACATACAACAAAGCTATTGAGATATCAAAAATTAGAATTAATCGGTTCTAGGGGGTGGGGGGGGGGGGGGGCTGGGGAGGAACACTTTTTTTTGGAAGCCTCCTTCAGCACACACAATTACAAAAATAAAAAGAGGGCACTTATCAAAGGTGGAAAGGTGGGACGGGGCACAGTGCCCTCCCCCCCACTTTTTCAAGAACCCCAAAAGTGCCCCCTTAGCTTTGTAAGAAGTGCCCCTTTTACTTTTACAAGTGCCCCTTCCCCTTTCCACCTCTGATAAGTGTCTTTTTTTTAAAAACACATAATCCTTTTCCTTTGACAAGTTGCCATTTTCCTTTGCAATAAGTGTCCATTTTCCATTCTCATAAGTGCCCTTTTTAATCTTTAGTAAGTGCCCCTTTTCAGGTTTGAGAAGCACCCCTTTACACTTTTGATAAGCGTCCCCTTCACCTCTGATAATTGCCCTATTAAAATCTGAGAGGTGCCCCTTTTACTTTGACAAGTGCCCCTTCCTCCTTTTTAACTCGAATAAGTGCACCTTATATTTTCACATGTGCCCCCTTTCTTTTCTAATAAGTGCCCCCATTTAAAAAAGAGCCCCTTTCCCCTTCTCATAAATGCCCCTTTTCACCTTTGCAAATAGTCCCTTTTCATTCTCATAAGTGCCCCTTTTCTTCTCTGGTAAATGCCCCTATTAAAATCTGATCAGTGCCCTTTTTCTTTCAACAAATGCACATTTTCCTTTATTAATAGTGCCCCTTTTTCATTTTCATAAGTGTCTTTTTCATCCCTGGTGAATACCCCTTTTTAAGGTGTAAGAAGTGCCCCATTTTCACCTCTGATAATTACCTGTTGTACTTTGACATGTGCTCCTTTTCTTTTTTAATAACTGTCATCCCTTTCGATAGGTGTCCCTAGCTATTCCTCTCATTAAACGTGCCCCTAATTTCAAGGGACTAAAGGCAATCTCTCCCAAAGATTGCTCGCTACGCTCGCTCGCATTTATAGATGTCTTAATTATGTTACTTATCAAAGGTCTTTTCAGTCTTCTGTTATGAGAATGTGCTTTATAACCCCATCAGGATTGGGTTTTTCCTCTTTATAAAATGTTATTTTTCGCTCTGCGACCTCGCGCTCGCTTTGCTCCCTCGCAAATGAAATTTGAAACCATCACACCCAACTGCAAGGTATGTATGATGCTTAAGTAATATCTTATACGATAAATAAAGACAAATATTGAAATCATCCCTGATAATGTATTCACAATGGTGATAATGTATTCACAATGGAACAACTTAAGAATACCCCACCACTAAAATTGACCAAATGCTCGTAGGGTACCAAATACATGTACTTCACCAATTTATATATACCAATGTCTAAAAAATTGTATATTTTCGCTTTGAGATTTCCCTTTGGAGGTGCCCCTTTTTTGTTGGTGCCCCCCCCCCCCCCACTTTGGAAGTCGCTCCGTCGCCTCTGTACAAAGCAACCTCGAGTTTCATCAATTTTATACATTCGTACATAATGATTTGTGCTACGGTATACCAATAACTTAGATTTTTGCTTTTTAACCAGTTGAGTGAAATTAAAGGTACTTAGTAACATTGTGATGGTGATTTCACAAATCTGTTGAATCAGGATGCAAAACACGTAAAATTATGTTTGTATGTATGGATTATCCAACTACGATGCCCCAAATCCAAAATTAATTCACGCAATATGAAGATTTTTAACAAAGTTCAACAGGTTTTCGAACGGGCATCGATGGGCGGCGCTTCTGAATCTAAATTCTCCCAACCATTTTTGAATTTTCCCCAACCGTTTTTCCATGAAAAAAAAGACATAAATCACTCTTCTCTACACGGGGCCTCCATTTAACGAGAGCTAAGTTAATAAGATAGCAGTGACCTCGCTGTGTGGTCTAATCCCATCTGGCCCAGTAGTAATTGACGGTCTTTAAGACGTTGCTCCGAAAGTACAAATAAATTTTCATTCAAATTTTGGCTTGACTTGTCTTTAGATTTAGACTAGAGGTCTAGCATAACAAAGAAGCAAGATAAACATAACAAAAGAAATTTACCTAATCCTGATATTTCAGCCCATGAATCGAAATTGCGTAGCACGTACTGCGTAGCTTTACTAGTTTTGTATCATCAGATCATGCATGCACAAGCATCAGCATCATGCATCAGTCACAGACAGTTCAGTGGCAGAGACAAGTGACAGCTGCTCCTCGCTGAGCTCCAGCCGGAGTACTAGCGGCCTGACGTTACCTCGATCGCCGTCGACGGAACGCGGAATGACGCATGAATATGATCATGACGGGCTTATATTTCTAGGGAAATCCGCGGCTGAGTTTCCTGTAAAGATGAAACAGATTTAGACTCCTTCAGTGATTAGACTGAGCTACTGACACACGAACGTATGAAGCGTAGTTACTGCCCGGGAGTTTGTTTCTATGAACAATTTCTACGACTTCCTGATCCTGAGAACTAGTTCAGCAGGTTAACGATGTAAACAAAGACAGTCACATGATCTAGCGGCTTTTGTTTTTCAGATCAGAT
>JAVYIG010010212.1:0-71082 GCA_035222895.1 Strongylocentrotus droebachiensis
CATGTGTCAGTAAAGAAATGCGTAAAGATTTCTTAGAAAGAACAGATTTACCCGAAACTAACTGGGAAACACTTTAGTGTTGATAAACATAGAGCCAATACCACCTACACTGGTAATAATGAAATTGTAAAAAAAGAAGAAGAAGATTAACAGGAAAAAAAAAGAAGATCTTACATTGTTTTCTCACATACCAATTTTCAAGCGACTTCGTAACTCGTAAAGGCCGACGAATAAATGTTTTTCCCCTCATAAATCTTAGCTTCTTACGTGATTAAGAACTATTAGAATTTCATCACCATTAATTTTAAATCCAATTTCAGGAGACATATTATTTGTGACTGCATGCAAGATGTTTGTTTAGCCATATATTTGTAATTCATTCATGATATAAACACCTCCGGTTTTTAAGACATTCTTTATCTCTCTGTACGCCGGAGGTGAGTAATCCCATTGAATGTACCTCTTTTTTAAAGAATAAAAACAGGGGGGGGGAGTATTATAATAGTTCTGGATACTCCTCATAGTACTTAAACATCCGCTGTAACAATAACCAGTCATAATCACTGTCTACTCTCAACAAAGCACCTGCAATCAAAGTCCCATTGATGTGATGATGTTCCCTTAATGAACTCATGAGATGTTCAGATCTGAAGAAAGGGGAAAGCATGAGGCTCTTTCGGGTGTCTCAACAAATTGACGGCCATTGGTGTCGTGCCTCCATAGTTATGCCCCAAATGTGTTGCTTGCCAGACGAGGTATGGTCCAGCTCAGTGGGTGTTCACCATTATGCCTTCTAAATTCTGTATTGTTAGCCCAAAATCTGACACCTATCGCCGAAGTTTTGCGAAACATTGTCTCGCGCAGCAAACGACGCCTGCATTCATCAAAGAGGCGGTAACGTCGCTGACAGCGGTCTATTATCTAACAATGCAACTCGCGGGTTCGCATAATGTGAAAGTTTGCTCTAGTCGGCTAGTAATAGAAAATGGGTCGGTTACAAAGAATGGTTTAAAACCTAAAGCTTTAAATGGGAATGGTGTTTATGTTTGTGGTTTCATGAAGACTTTTATACAACAAAGGCTTAGTAAGACGGGCAAATGTCATGGTTCGCTCTTAAGCTGAAAATTGGCCTAAACAAGACGACCTACAAAACACGAATTACTCATGAAAAGGGTTCACTAGGGGAAAAAGTTGTGAGAAAGCAATTGAAACATATTATGACTGATGTGGTTTAGATTAAGCAAGTCAAGCGTTACCGTCCTTAATAAAAGCATAGACTAGTATGTAATTATCTTGTATGACATGGATTAATGATATAGAACTACATTAAATTCTAGTGCGAGACAGGATGAAAAGAGAGAGAGAGATACAAATACGAAGTCGGAGACAGAGGTCGACATAAAGATAGAAGCGAAAGAGAAAGGGGATTAGAACACTGAAGCAAAGAGAATTGGAGAATAAAATGTGAACAAACAAAGTTTTACTTATCTTCTATAGTCAAAATAATATTCTTATACGTGCAAAGTTTCAAAGAGAGCCTGGAGAAAAAAAAATTATATAGTAATGCTTTAATAGTTGGAGGCCTATCATCTCATTAAAGAAATGTTTTTGACATACGATAAAAGATGATGCATAATTTTGAAAATCACCTGCGCTGAAATGCCGATTCTAAACTAAAATGTTTGTGAAATAATAAAGTGATAATTGATGCAGTCCTAAAGTATTCGTCACAATCTTCGTTCGTTCGCCTCAGGTAGTTATACCATGGTTCATGGTTATACGTCATGAACAATTTCAATTCAGATGTCAAATTAGTTTGAGTAGAATTTGCGTGGTTGTTTCAAGGCTTATTAATACGTTTCTTTGGCCGAGAACAAGTTATTGGAAATTGCCTCAATGAAAATGTTTAAAAGAGAATTGTTTCACTCTCTTGGCGTGATTTGTCTTGATCATGATTATCTTGTTGTTGGCTTGGACATTTTTCACCTCGTCTTTTTAAATCTTAAATAGTCGTCCGACAATTTACGTTTTCTGAGCTAAGACATGTCAGAAATGACTAAAGATAAATATCGGTGACCGATAGACAGGTTGATCCGATAATGCTTGATGAGCAACTCTGTTCTACAATACCGCCTGATAGAGATCGTCAAATTGCAGCGATTCATGAATTTGATTTTCTAATTGGTGGTCTCATTTTAGAAGATTATTGGAAGATTAATGACATGAAATCCTAATAGATAAGCGATAGATCGCTATGTAGCCAAATGGATAGGGGAGAATGATTGAAAAAACCTCTCCCCTCTCGGGAATGGAAGAGGGAGGGAAAATAGGATTGCGGTAATTGACTTACATGCGATGATTCATTGAGCTATGATATCGAGTCAAGGAGATAAAAGGTATTACTTTCAAAGCACCGCTGATCCTTAAATTACAAGCCTTGACTTGGTCTAGACTATTTAGTCGACACTATGAAGAGATATGAAGAATAAAGAGAAGTAACGGTAATGCATTGTATACAGTTCAGTAGTAGCATGTCTTCATCATCTACTGCTTAAACTACATCACGCGCTCTTCTTTCATCCCTCATTCTTTCTATTTCTCTCCCTCTTTTCTTTCTTTTGCCTTTCCTCTTCTTTCCACCCTATGTTTTGTTTTTTCTTTGTACATTGTCTTTCAACTCTCATCTCCCTATTATTTCCTCGACATGCTCACGTCTAACAGCAGATCTCCGACCCGTGATAACAGAAACCACGAATCATTCTAGGCGTTAAGCAGAAAAATTTGATAATACATTGTAACATCAAGAACTAACTTTATTATCTAAGGAGGTATGGTTTTGAAGAATAATTGTTTTCTGGGTAAATTTGATTCAATTATTGGATGCGTTTCAATTTCCCTGCCAAACAACAGGCGAGTTGAAAAGTGACAACTCATTCAATCGGATAAGAGGATGACCAATATATCATGTTGTATACACAATGCAGGCAATACACTTTCCATTTCCCAGATAATTGGGATAAAAGTACTTTCCAAGTTCATGCAAATCTCTTGGGATTTTAAAAAGATCAGATCACTTGATTTGGTTTTGTTCCAGTTATGAGTCGCGTGAATCCATAGTGTGTTACATCCGATTGATGATTTCACAATTTTTGTGTAATCTCGTATATATTTCAAAATTTTCAATCGAAATAAGTGAATTAAAATCTTATCGAGGAAAAAAACAAATTTGTATATTTGCTACCACTAATTTCTGCGAAAAAAACTTTGTGTTTCGAGCATTCGGAATAGGATATTTCTCTGAAAAGTCAATCAATCGATTCCGTTTGTTCAATATCGACGACCTTCCAATTTCCTTTCTTGTAACTTGATCATTTTATCACTGATTAAATTATACTTTCTTATCTGGGTCAAACAGTCTCATCGTTTCCCTGAAAGCAAGTTGGTACATATCGAGTTCACCATTCTAACGCACACTGGCAAATTATTCTGGCACATATCCAGTAATAATGCAGACAATAATCTAATCGTTTAAATACTCGAGCAATATACGATTACCAACATCAATCTCTAATCATCGAAATAACATTATGCTTAGGAGGGACTGTTCAATATTTCCCTTTCCTCCTATGAATTCGTCATGATTTTGGAGGGAAAGGAGTAGCAACTGACAAAACTTTTCGGAAGGAATGACTTCACGCAACCAGACATGTATCTATCATCTTGCTTGGCGGGAAAATGAGTGACTAAAATTATGAGCCAATCGTCTGCCTATACAATTTGGACTGTTCAATGCAGGGTACTTCATAAATCATTACTGCGTAAAGTACCTTTATCATCAACGATGAAAATAAAGTCGACAAAGTGGTTATTTCAATATTAGCAGATTTTTTCTTGATTTCTATATGTATATGAAAATACGTATCCATTTAATGGAGAATAATTGAGGAAAATTGTGCAAATCGAAACTTGTAATATAAATGAATATTTATTCGGAGTGTTGTGATGTTCTGTGGAAGATTGAAAATTAAAATTAAGATTTCAATTATTCACATGGTTAGTGAGCCTGAAATCGTTTAATCATTCAACTGGAAAAAAGTCAGGACTGATCAATCATTTTAATTAATTTGGAATTAGTCTTTTGAAATTGACACAAATTGTTTGAAAAGTACCCTGTCTTTTCAATTATCGATATACCATAATAAAAATCAGACATTAGAGATATAACTGGAATTAACATTTTCATTTGAAGAGGGGTGTCGTGGTTTTGGGTGTAAGGCACACTGTGGAAATCGTAAATAAATGCGGTTCCTATAAAATGCGCTGCATTAGATGATTATGAAGTCGAGGCCCATACGGCGATTCTCAGACAGTTACTCATCAAGTGTATTGATTGGTTTGCAACGATATAATCTTTCCCTCATCATTCTCCCATCAGACACGTTAACTCTGTAGCACCTGTTTGGAAATAAGGTATTCTGGGAGACTGCCAATATTATAGAACAATCTATAATGAATGTCGCCATCTCTCGTCCATTATAATGCATTCAATGACCGATATTTGTCTGATACTACCAGGCCATTTTCATCTCTGTGCGTTTTTAATTTGTTTCATTCATCAATTTTAAGTAGGTCTTTATATCAGTTAAGATAACCAATTTGTTTATCTTCTAAATAGAAGAGAATGAAGAAGAAGAAGAAGAAGAAGAAGAAGAAGAAGAAGAAGAAGAAGAAGAAGAAGAAGAAGAAGAAGAAGAAGAAGAAGAAGAAGAAGAAGAAGAAGAAGAAGAAGAAGAAGAAGAAGAAGAAGAACAAGAAAAAGAACAAGAAAAAGAACAAGAAAAAGAACAAGAACAAGAACACGAAGAAGAAGAAGAAGAAGAAGAAGAAGAAGAAGAAGAAGAAGAAGAAGAAGAAGAAGAAGAAGAAGAAGAAGAAGAGGAGGAGGAGGAGGAGGAGGAGGAGGAAGAGGAGGAGGAAGAGGAGGAGGAGGAAGAGGAGGAGAGAACAAGAAGAAGAAGGAGAGGAGGAGAAGAAGAAGATTAAGAAAAAAAGTAGAAGAAAATAAATGGTCAGATGTTTTCCGTTGTTTCATTCAACGTTCTTTTATTCAACGTTCTTTCATTCAATGACATACTTATAATAATAGTTCTCTTTATCAAGAAATGAAGTACTTCACATGCGGCGCTCAAAGAATTATTAAACTTGCTTGACCCAATTTCGTCGGGATCGAAACCTCGATTACGATCACATAATTGCAGTTCAGGCCTTAATAGAGAATAACGAGTACTTACCAGTTGCCTTCACTTTCAATTTGATATTATCACTAAGATAAAGATTTCCATAACCTTGAAGTAAGATGATGCACAGACAAAGTCTTGAAATGGGTTGTAACCTTATAAAGCACTTTCTTTTTCGAAAATACGCGTTCAACTTCCGTGTTACCACGACAACGGATGTGGCTATCAATTTCATCGTCTGTGTGAATTAGAGACAATCGGATTCATGTGTAAATTATTTGTTCTACGATTGAAACAAGCTAATGAGGTGCATCTTTGTAAACTTTCGAAGGGTGAAGAAGAGACATTGACACCATCGGCCGAGGGAAGCTTCCTTTCTCAATTTGCAAGTGTTGTGAAAGGTCACGGTTCTATATTATCCGACGCAAGAGGGCAATATATACTTTGTAGAGTGGACCTCATGGACCATGGTTGATTCTTGTTTTGAAAGGAGATTGCTAGAAATACGAAACAGAAAATGACTGTGTTTCTTTAGCTTCTGTTACTGTTAAGATAAGATAAGATAAGATAAGATATTTATTCGTCTTTCTTTCAAATGACACATAGAGCATAAAATTAGATCATCATACATTTACACTGCAAGAAAGGAATTATGGCAATAATAAAAACAAAGTGAACCAAAAGAAAGACGAGGAGACCCTGGTAAAAACAGAGCTTGTAAGTTTCAGGGCCCCCTCTGGACCAAATAATTTGTTGGTACATAAATTAGCAACAAGATAAACATGATGGGAGTATATGTTTGTGACTACCTAAGAATACATTAAGAAAAAGGTGGTATAAGAAACAAGAAGTGAACAAGAAATCGGGAGACTAGACTAGACAAGACGGGAGAAAAGAGAGAAGATATGAGATATAATAAAAGACTACGGCACATCAACAATAGGCACAGCACACAACGGGCACAAGACAACAGGGGGAAGGATGTGAAGATATCCAAGGAAAGGTATGCAGCCCTACTTCAAAGGAATAAAATAAATTTGGGCCGTGAACATGGCATATGTATTGAGCTGTAATGTTATATATGAATGAGAATTTGGTTTGAAAGATTATAAAGATGATTACGTAATTGAAATAAACCAAATTCAGCATAGCAAATATTGCTGGATCATATCAATGCAACACAATTACATTATTTATTTCTGAAGAAAATTGTCTTCGTTCAATTTAATATAATTTAAAGTTGTGTTTTGTTTTTTAAGAGGGAGGGGCTCTGAAAGGGGGGGTGTATGTTTTGAGCTGCGCTTACAAAACAAATACAATAGCTGGAAACTAATTAAGAAAATACCATTTTAAGTTGATATAGCCATATATGGAATTGAAGTAGCCGATGTAAACATTGACAGAATTTGTATATCTACTGTGTGGGAGCTGCTTGCGTTAGAGTATGACAATATGACAAGACTTCTCTCACGTCTAGCCATTGTATTAATCACACTTCAAGAGACCTTGTTAAAAGCTATATGCTTGTTATAAGCTACGGAGGTGCCGGTTCAGTTTCTCACCCTGTCTTTCTCGTGAAAAATGCGTATATAGTCGAGAAGCCAAGTTTTGTTTCATTCTTCTTTCATAGAGGGTGACGTTAAAAGCTACCAGTAAGTGACGGATTTCATAGTCATGGCGCTGGTATTGTTTTGTTAAAAGCTACGATTGAAGGGTATCTTCCGACGATTCACATTGGTGACACCTATGCTCGTGTTTTTGTTATATTTAAAGCTACGGAAGAAAGGTGGATTTTAAAGACTGCATTCACATAGGTGTGGTGACGTTTTTGTTACCTATTTCCCGAGGAATATCTTTCATGTTCGCCCTTTTGTCTCCAAGCATGTGAATTGTTGTAAACTATGACTTCAAAATAAAATGAAATGTTATTTTTTTCCTTTTATGCAGATTATTGATTATATACATGGGTCTCCTATACTCTTACAAGGAGGCTACTATATCTGGAATAGCCTTTTTTATTTTAAGGAGATATAATCTTGAAATTTCCATATCGAGGTTACTAATATTTGTATGTATATTGATAAGTTTTACCACATCAAAAAATATTGAAATATTCATTTCTATGTAAAGGCTATGTTTCGCAAAATATAATTAAAAGAAAAAAACAAAATAAACAAACTTGGTTATTCGTCTTTCATCCTATGTAGACTTTAAGGAAAATCCAACCATACAGCCACCCTAAAATAAAGCAGAACAAAGACAGGAGCAGACTGGTGGAAGTTTAAACGAACCTGAACAAAAAGTAAATAAGTTATGAATGAAAAAGGGGCGGGCTCGTCGTTTCATTCATAATGAGAGGCAAACAATGATTGGGCGTGGGAGTCGGCAGAATGTTTTCATTTCTCGGGGATTTCTAGTATGTATTGTATGGTGGTGAGCTCGGGTTGGATACCAACCTGGGATATATTAGAGACGAAGGGCCCACTCTCAGCTCATTCCCCACCTCTCAACTAACCAGAACACCGTCTTTTTCGAGTCACTTACGGCTCCACTTTTTGACTACTTGTTTCATCTCGTTGCTCATCAACAACCTATTTCATCGTAAGTTAAAGATTTCTCACTCTTGTTGGGAACGTAATCTTAATATTTCTACTCAATTTTCTTGAAATAATGTATTTGATTCGTCACGATGAGCTATGCTTTTTACTCTTCTGATAAAATGGTTAGAAATGTATTAGAGATGTCACTCAAATCTTGAAGTCTTTATTGTAGAATCCGATGTCGAGAGAAACTGGCTCAAAAGAAATTAATGTAAACTTGCTAGAAATTAAATAGACACAACTCACAATAGGCACTTATGGGAGACCGTTTGTTTATATACATTTGTAGGGGCGACTAGCAAGATTTTGTTGATGCTGCTGTTGTTCTTGTTGTTGTTGCTGTTGCTGCTGCTGCTGTTGTTGATGTTTCAATGCTCATAATTTAGCTCTGAAATCATTTGTATCAAAATATTTTTTTGGGGGAAATTATTATTTATAGATATCAATAGTTTAAGTTTCATTATATCATGATAGAATATTCTTTTTGTATTTAGCCTACACGGACTCGAGATCACCTTTAAAATCTACTGCTGACATCGTAACATCATCTGTTTATCAATACTAATTTAACATTTAATCGTTTCTATACGTTACCATCGATAGATGAGTTATGCAAAGAAGTCGAGCCATTCGGACAAGGAGCCGACAATCGTGGTCAAGAACGCTGATATGGACGACGACCTCCAACAAGAGGCCATCGAGTTAGCCAAGGATGCCTTCCAGAAATTCAGCGTCGAGAAGGACATCGCCTCCCACATCAAGAAAGAATTCGACGCCAAGTTTCAACCGACCTGGCACTGCATCGTCGGCCGCAACTACGGAAGCTACGTGACGCACGAGACCAAACATTTCATCTATTTCTATCATGACCAGAAAGCGATCCTCCTCTTCAAGTCAGGTTAGGCATTTGACGTTCAACTTCGATCTCCTAGATA
Source organism: Strongylocentrotus droebachiensis (assembly GCA_035222895.1). Taxonomy (NCBI): domain Eukaryota; kingdom Metazoa; phylum Echinodermata; class Echinoidea; order Camarodonta; family Strongylocentrotidae; genus Strongylocentrotus; species Strongylocentrotus droebachiensis. Next base: position 8,773 of record JAVYIG010010212.1, read on the forward strand.
AGTTTAAAACTCTTAGATGGACTCAGAGACATCGGGAAGTTCTATGTCACCTCTGACATCGACGTCAACATGGTACGCCGCGCCGTTTCGTCACAGAGTCATCGAGCACATTGCCTGATGTACACGAGAAGTCATTTAGATGACGTAGCACTGCGTCACCCAGGGTAGTTTGTCGATTTTCACGCGCCATTGTTTATCTAGATATCGAAAGAGACTAAAAGTGATCTAGGTTTCGAAATACATTCACACTCTCATGTCTACTATGAGGAATAGATATATTAATTATAAAATTAGGGTGATGGGGACAATTTTTCGAGCCTGTAATCCGTTTAAAGATTTGTTATGGTGAATTCAAATTTGATGCTGTGTATAGTCTTGATGTTTTATCTATCTACTATCTCCTAGTATCCACAAATAAGTCAAATGGTGCTTTAAAATGATAATCCCCAAATCAAAGAAGATGAAAAATGACATTTACATTGTATGTTAGTTACAAGAAAAGCCTTTTGCAAATTGACTGTCATATTTCATGGGAATTTGACTTTTTAAATCTATTTTCATCAAGAAATTATGTTTTGCGAATTATGTTCATATAATTTCAATTGAATGTGTCTTCGTTGATGTAATGCAATTTTTTTAAATACAAACATTGAACTGTTTGCAACAGTCATGATAGTAGTAAAAGACACAAACATAATTTATTCATGGGGTACCTATTTCGACTTTATTCTGTCTTGGATGAATTGTGGAGCACCAGGGGTGTCCAATCTGACAGACATGAGCGCTAGACAAGGACCCATTATTATTATCATTATTATTATTATAGGTTTGTCCGGCCAATTTCGTCAAAGCAGCGATCAATTTCACTAACGTGCATTCATGTTCGAGCAAATTTTCTCCACTCGTTGCTCCCCTGTTTCATTTTTAAACTTTTTGCATTCAATTTCGTTTCGAGTCACCGAATTTTCGAAACAAGCACATTCAAATTAACGTTTGGTTCAGTCAATTTGGAAATGCGTTTGCGTCATTCAATTTCGCCAAAGTTGAGTGGGAGGACAATTCTTTGGCGAATTGCGGTTTCATTTTCGTCTATGGGCAACCTCTTTCGCAATCGGGTCATTCAAATTAAAACTAGACCTCATAATTATTGTATGAGGCTTGATGTTTATTCGGATATTCACTTTTTCATGTTCATTTGTTTATACTTTTTCTCTATGATCTTTTCTGACATGATTTCACATTATACAGTCTTCTTATTTGTCTGATATATTTATATTGCATTCAATATTTTCTCTTTCTGTCGATCTTTATTTTTGATGAAACATTTCTTTATACAGTCATGTCTTCATATCTTTCATTATAAATGAGGTTATTTGTTAATTTTTTTTTTTTAATCAATCTGGATTGAGTAGGTAATCTTTCTTTCTTTTCATTTTACATCTTTTTCTTTATTCATCATTGTATTTTGTTTCCATCATGTCCATGTCTAAAGCTCAACTCTAGCTGTCCAGGATCTGTGTATAATTATATAGCTTGTTCTTAGAAGAGAAGTCACAAATTGTGCACCTTCTCTGGGGACAGTTACCTGTGTAATGAAAGATATCTGCTAACGAATACGCATAATCTTTCCTACAAGTTAACTTAGCATTAAATTATTCAAACAGAAGTATATTAAGTGACAAATTAATATCAAATGAAAAGCAATGCACAAATGTCACATATGGATGCATAATCACGAAATTGAATGCTCGAATACATACCACCGTCTGTCCGGCACGAATTTGAATGCTCTTTGCATGCTTTTCTAAATTGAGTGCTCGTTTTGCACGTCTCTGTGACAAGAGTATGAAATCGCATGCTACTAAATCAAATTGAACGACGCAAATAGCTTTTTGAATGTTGATCTACATAGTCATTCAATTTCGCACGAACTTGAATGAACGTAACGTTAATTCGGATGCTAAGTTTACGAAGTTGGGCGGGAAAATCTATATTATTATTATTATTATTATTATTATTATTATTATTATTATCATTATTATTATTATTATTATTACTATTATTATTATTATCATTATTACTATTATTATTATTATTATTATTATTATTATTATTATTATTATTATTCGTGATGGTGATTATTCGTGATTAAGAGAAGAGATTATTTTGTGCATTCAAAAAAGATATACCAGAAGATCTTTGTTGATTAGGAAACTTGTGCTTGCACCGGAGTGTTGGCTCAGTCAGTAGAGCGTCCGCCTCACAACCGGTAGGTCGTGGGTTCGAAACCCGGCCGCGTCATACCAAAAGTTGCTGCTACCTTGTTTGGCGTTCAACAATAAGGGATAGAGCAACGTCGATCTGGCAGCCGGGCTCACGATCAATTGGGGAAAAAAAAAAATCGGTTTGATAAAGTTTGAAGTGGACTTTAAAAAAAAAAAAAATTATTATTATGAAAGAATTCTCTATAGACTTGTTGTAAGCCTTGTTTATTGAATTGCTGATCTTTACAGTCCTGTTGGTGTTTGGTCTTTTCATTCAAGGTCTCACATGACACAGTGTATAGTGATATGTGGTTGGCTCTCTACTTCTTTCCTGATCCCTTGGCGGCCTTTGTCTTGCCTTTGCCATTGCCCTTAGCTGCTGGTGCCTCCTTTTTTACTTTTTACTTCTTGACCCCCCCCCCCTCTTCTTGTCGAGGATCTCCTGCCTCTTGGTCAATGCCCTCTCCTCATCCAGCTTGGCGTCGCGCTTCTGTGCCCTGACGTTGAGCTTGAACATGACCATGGCGTTCTCCAGAGGGTTCTTCTTGTTAATGTTGCCAAATAAACTTTGTTCTTTCAAATGAAACTTGTCTCTAAGATTTACATATTTAGTGATGATTCGATTGGCGTGGGTAGATGACTGATAATGTGATTTGTGAAGTACTTTGATGTTTGATGAATTAGTCCATACATTATTGATTGATTGATGGTTGGCTTATCGATTGATTGATGAATGATTGATTGGTTGATTGATTTATTAATTTATTGATTGGTTGGTTGGTTGGTTAATGGAATGATTGATTGATTTATTGATGGTGAGTTGATATATGTATTGATTGGTTGGCTGATGTGTGGTTGGCAAAGTTGGTTGGTGAATTGTGTGCTTTAGTGATCGGATGGTTGAGGATCTACTTACTGATTAAGTGATTGACTGATTGATTGGTTGCTGACTGACTGATTACTTAGTTGATAGGTTGATTGCTTGAATGATTGATTGACAGACTTATTCATTAATGTATTGATCGCTTACTGGATGGGTGGTTTGATTGATTCATTCATTGTTTTGTCGATTGATTGATTGATTTGTGGTTGATTGGCTGCTTGATTGTTTTGTTGATTGATGAAATATTGATTGATATCTTGATTAGCAAATCGTTTGATTTGTTGACCTATACTGACTGACTGGCTAGTTAATTTTATGATTGATTTATTATTGATGAATTTGACGGGCGGTTGATTGAATGATCGATTGACCTAGAACTTATTGATCGGTTCGCCAATTTTTTGAATTTTGACTCACTTATTTATTCAATAAGTGAGTCAAAATAAAGAGGTCTCAACTAATTCGGTCTCATAATCTTTAGTCTGGTATACGTTTGGTCAACTATATAGCTGACCAATAGAAACGTATATACCCGGAATTGACTAAATTTCCAGATGTCCCAGGTCATTTTTTTAAACCTTCTGTTTTGTGAAAGCACCCATGCATGTCAGCAGGTTAATGAGACAGAAAAAGCATCGGTCTTTGTTGTATAACATTGAACTAATAAAACGTCAGCTGATCGAAAGTCATTTTCAAACTTTAGATTATAAAATGAAATAGAAAAGCAATATAGGAGGTTGTAGAAAGGGCCAGATCGATGGATGTCAAAAGGGGAGGGAATGAACTGTCTGAAAACGTTTTAAGTACTGGGAAGTATCGTAATATACATGTACATACACACTTTTGTCAAAATAAGAGGTGAATCCGTAATTCAAATATGTTGTCAAATTGAATGGAAGAAAATAAATGTTTATTTGAATTGAATTGATATAAAATGTTTACACACCGGAAGGGGGGCTTCTTCCCCCGACCTGATCACAGGAATCGAATTCCCAAAAGGAAGGCCGAAGCCCATTTCACATCAGCCCCCTCCCCCCCCCCCCCCCCACCCACCTCCACTCTTTACTGATGCCACTACCCTGTAAATTAATTGATTTTATAACATTCCTCTAAATGATTGATGTGATATTAACAAGACCGAATATACATTGAAGTTGTTATTCAGTACTTTATGCAGTCTCATTTAGTCAAGGTGCTCTCGTCAATCTGTAACAATTATTTTACATTAGGTGTTCTCAATAAATACATCATTATAGGTTTCATTAGAAGAAAATGGTGCTATAACAAAGAATTAACAATTTCAAAATAGCAGATTTGTTTGGCACAAGCAAATATTACTAGCAAAATGACGACTATTCATACTAGTTGTATGCAGTCTAGAGAATTCAACAGTATAGATACATTCGCAAATGACTTTATTTTCCCCAAATTCATTTTCAGTGAGTAAGACCCCCCTTCTCCCCCACCCCACCACCCCACACACACACCCTGAAAAGCAAACCGGTGCCCCCAAACAGTGATTTCCTCAATATAGATCACAGTAAGCTGAAATATTTTACCCTTATTGAGGCAAAGGTCTGGATACGCCACTGATTATCATTTGTATTTTTGACTTTTTTTAAGTTAGAGAGCAAGTAAAATTAGAGATGCAAAATACAATTTTCACGTTCTATCTATGTTGATGCTTCTTTGTGACGTTATAAGCTACAGAGTCTGAAGAAAAACAAAAAATGCAACCAAAAAAAAGAAGAAGAAGAGAAGAATATTATTGTGTCAGGAAAATCAAACGTTTCGCGTTATTGTAGTCAAGAAGCCAAGGCTCTTTATTCCTCGGGCTATATCACAATAAATTCTATTGAATATATAACAGTTGTATGTTTTGTTAAAAGCTACCGAGTGCGTGACAGATTCAAAGATAACTTCATAACTATGGTGATGTTTACTTACAAGGTGCAAGACCAGTGAAAGGTAGAAGATTTTACACTCATGACAGGGGTGACATTTTGTTAAAAGCCACGGAGTGAATGCTTACGATACAGAGACTAAACGCTCCTAACAATGGTGATATTTTGTTAAAAGCTACGGAGTAAATGCTTACAATACAGAAACTAAACGCTCCTTACAATAGTGATATTTTGTTAAAAGCTACGGAGAAAGGTAGTTTCATAGACTATTCATTCATCGTAAAAACTATGATATCGAAGAGTGAATCCCAACCACCTCCAATACCAACACAAAATCTAGAGTATGGTTATATAAGAAAGGGATCTTTAAAGGAACAAACTGATTTTAAAAAGTAAAGTTGATCACCTTGTTCTCTTCAAATTGTTTGAAAAATAGAAAGTATTGGTATCTGAAAAGTAAAGAAAATTGCAGCTGTGTGTCTTACATATTAAACAGTGCCGATCTTTATAGAGAAACGATGATTCAAGACCTTTCACTGTGTTAAGACTTTCATACTTTTCGTCTCTTTTTATATAGAAATGTTGGTGTCAAACGACAAAAAAGACCCATGCTACGAGTTAGTTTAAGCCCTTCCTGATATTGGCATTATTTGTTTGTATTGTTTAGGACGCAGGATAAAAAATTATACGGACAATCTAAACAAATTGAGCCATCTTCCTGAATTAGTTTAACAATTTGTTCCTCTCCCCTTCTATAAATATATAACCTCTTGAAAGCTAAATCTGTACCAGTTTTACATGTCAAGTCAAATGCATTGTGTGTTTTTTTGCGATTTTCTTTTATGGGAACCATTCTCTGGATCCGGAGGGCGTTAACAGAATGTTTTCATTTCTCGCAGTTGTTCTTGTTTGTCATGGAGGGGGGGGGGGGGGGGCATCTTATTGCGATAGACGAGTGCCTCTCTGTATAATGGACACGGATGGGCGTGTCAGGTCTCATTCTGCGCTTCAAACTCGTCAGAATAACATCTGCCAAGCGTCTTTCGCGACTGTTTATCTCATCTTTTGATTCGTCGTCAATTAAAAAAATCAATCGTAAGTTCGTTTTTTGTATTCTTCAATATTTTAGAAAGTTAAGTTAAAACTCGATTTTGATTACATGTTTTCACAATTTGTTAGTTTGAATGCAAGAGCGCCGTATCAGTATAGTCTGGCTTAACCCTGTGTAATGATAGTATCCCCTTCTTTGTAACCTTAGCAAAGTGTGCTTTTAAATGCATCTTTTATTGTTGTTATTTATTGTTTAGAGCGTTTGAAATTGCTCTTTCAGGATACATATGGTGATTTATGGCGGAAATTACATCTCACTGTCATTTTTCTTTCAGGATTTAACCAGCTGGTAGTGGGTCCCAAATCAAAATCTTATAATCAAGACTTCACATTTCTTCTGCAGATTTCTTAATGAATTATTCTTGTTAGTGTGTTATCAATTACATTTTGTTTTAATGTCTACATTTCCATTATTATTATATTACGTACACGTTAACATTTTCTTGTTGATATTTTGTTTATTTTGTATGTATTTTGCATTTGCATGTTGCAGAAGAAAATAAATTCAATTCAATTAATCGTGTTTTTCTTTCTTCACAATGCTAGATGAATCGCAGTGGAGGTTCGTCCTACTCGGGCGGCAAGTCGACCGGTACTGAAAAGAACAAAATCGAAGTCAAGAACGCCGACATGGACGACGACATGCAAGAACTCGCCATCGATCTGGCAAAACAAATGCTCGAGGACGGCGATAAAACAAAGAAGGTCGTCGAGAAGGACGTCGCGGCCTTTATCAAGAAGGAGTTCGACAAGAACTACGATCCGACCTGGCATTGCATCGTCGGCCGCAACTACGGCAGCTACGTGACGCACGAGACCAAACATTTCATCTACTTCTATCACGGACAGACGGCTATCCTTCTCTTCAAGTCGGGTTAGATATAAGAAATCAAACGATCTCATAAATGCAGTTTAGACTCTTAGATAGAACTTAGAGAAATTGAGAAGTCAGACGTCCACTACCACGTCGATGTCAACAGAGTTCGTCATTATTATGTCGTCACATGGTCATTGAGCACGTACTCCAACTCGACGTCAGGCGCCATTAAATTTTCTAACTTTGACATGTAAGGCTAAAATTTCTCGCAAGCAAAACAAAAGGCGCTATCAATTTTTTTAGAGATGCCTTTTGGGTCTAAAATAAGAAGGGACTAATTATTTTATGTTTACTTGAGATAATTTATGTCTTATTGGTTTTCAATGGAGCAGGGGCCTTTCTCCCCCCCCCCCCCCTTTCAACAGCCATTGGTTAGATCATTTCTTCTCTGATTCGGTATCGATGGTATTGCTGTCTCCGTAATTTATAGAAGAATTAATAGTACAGGAGATATAGCCAATTATGTTTGCTGCAGAAAGAGTTCACGAATGGTTTTATTTCTGAATAAGTTTTAAAGTTGTAATGAGTATGTTAAGTATATAATTATAGATAATATATTTATAGATATGAATATATATGGAAGCTTTAAGTATTTTAAAGATATTTTACATAACGCTTAGCTCAAATCTATCTCACTCATGTCTTCTACACTGAGACGTTAGATTTCTGCCAAATCTTTATTATTATTTGTATTAATTTATCAGAGGTAGACAGTAATGAGTGATGCAGAACGGTCAATTATTTTTGATGGTATCCACAAGGAATCATTTCATAAGCAATTTTCAAAGTGGGTTTTTTGCTAAGTTACCCCAAATACAAATATAATTTGATTAATTGGGAGTATCAACCGAACGTTATACTTTTAAGAAATATTGATGCATTACTTGTAATAGCGGATCTATTGAATGGTCAATTAATCAGTCTAATAAAGATTTAATACGATAATTCTCATCAGGGTCAGTGGCGTTTATTTTATGTCATTGTTTAGCTGACTGGATGTAGTATAGTGTTATTAATTTATTGATATTTTGAATGATTGCTTTGTTGATCGCTTGTTTAATTATAAGGATAGGTCAATGGTTCATTGATTGTTTGATGTTATTGGATGACTAATTGACAAATCTGTTGACAGATCGGTTTGGTTATTTGATTGGTTGATTGGTGGATGAGTTGGTTGGTTGATTTGATGAAAGAAATTGTGATTGATTGATTAATTAACTGATTGACTGAGAGATTGATGAGTCGGTCGATAGAGTAGATTACTATGTGATTGATTGATTGATTAATAATTGATCATTAACTGATTGACTGAGAGATTGATGAGTCGGTCGATAGAGTAGATTACTATGTGATTGATTGATTGATTAATTGATCATTAACTGATTGACTGAGAGATTGATGAGTCGGTCGAAAGAGTAGATTACTATGTGATTGATTGATTGATTGATTAATTGATCATTAACTGATTGACTGAGAGATTGATGAGTCGGTCGATAGAGTAGATTACTCCGTGATTGATTGATTGATTAATTGATCATTAACTGATTGACTGAGAGATTGATGAGTCGGTCGATAGAGTGGATAACTATGTGATTGATTGATTGATTAATTGATCATTAACTGATTGACTGAGAGACTGATGAGTCGGTCGATAGAGTGGATTACTATGTGATTGATTGATTGATTAATTGATCATTAACTGATTGACTGAGAGATTGATGAGTCGGTCGATAGAGTAGATTACTATGTGATTGATTGATTGATTAATTGATCATTAACTGATTGACTGAGAGACTGATGAGTCGGTCGATAGAGTGGATTACTATGTGATTGATTGATTGATTAATTGATCATTAACTGATTGACTGAGAGATTGATGGGTCGGTCGATAGGGTAGATTATTATGTGATTGATTGATTGATTAATTGATCATTAACTGATTGACTGAGAGACTGATGAGTCGGTCAATAGAGTGGATTACTATGTGATTGATTGATTGATTAATTGATCATTAACTGATTGACTGAGAGATTGATGGGTCGGTCGATAGGGTAGATTATTATGTGATTGATTGATTGATTTATATTGATGATAAATGTTGAAGTCATCGTAGTCATGCATCACCATCATCTTGATTTTCATGATGATGATCATCATCATGATCATCATTATCACCATTATTATCATCACCGATATCATCATCACCATCATCATCACCATCATCTACATTACCACCATCACCACCATCATCATCATAACGATCATCATTCAATACATCACCACCAATATCATCATAACCATCATTAGCATAATTATCGTGTCACTGTTATCCATATTGCTATTGATATTGTAACTATCAAACACTATTATCATCATCATCACCACCAAAAACACCATTACTACCATCGTACTCATCACCATCATCATCATATTATCACCACCATCATGATCACCACATTATCATCATCATCATCATCATCTTCATCGTCGTCGTCGTCTTCGTCATCACTATTTTTCATCATAATCGTCATCATCACCATAATCATCATTATCATCACCATCATCATAATCATCATCATTATCATCACCATCATCATAATCATCATCATTAGCATCACCATCATCACAGTCAATAACTGACGCCCCATATTCGCTTATCCGTTACCACCTTGTTCTAGCCTCTCTGACTCTAGAGTATACATAAACATATTCGAAAAAGACAAAACAAAAACGGGTTTTACTTGTAACTTTTTCAAATATTATTAGTGGACAAAACAGCACGGGTTTGACATTAAAAACATGAACGGAGTCAGTGGAGGGCGCACAATTCCTTAAGTGACAATTAAACAAAATTGAAATGACTGGATGAGTGAGGTACATCGTAAATAGAAGTAATATCTTGAATAAATAACCGAGTTTACAAAATCGATAATATACAGTGTTTCATAGTACTATCATGGACAATCAATACTTGTTTTCAAGTTTCAAAATTTTTCTTTTTTACCAGCAAATATATATACTTGAAGCAGTGCTCTATTTATATTTTAGTTAAATTTTAGAAAGCTATATACATGTGATATGTTTTTCTTCTTTTTCTCATTCTCACATGACTGGATTATGAAAAGCGCGAAGCCTTTCACAGATTTAAAGAGGACCGACCGTTATAAATAACAAATATAAGGTCACGTTTAAACATCATACATAACTGATGAAATATAAAATGTATCCAGAGGATGACATAACATTCATTGGATGAGGAAATAAGAAAGACAATATGTGGTAGAAGGAGATAGGTGAACGAAAAAAAGATGGTTGAATAAAGAATGAAAAGGGATGAAAACATGAAAAGAAATGAGAAATTAGAAGGATAAAATTCAAAGGATGGAAGAAATGAATATAATTAATGACAGAATAAAGGATAATTGAAAAATTAATTAATTTAAATGATGAGATGATAAGAATGAATTATTACATAGCAGGTGATAGAAATTAGTTAAGATTGTAAAAACTAAGAAAGTAAAGAAAGAATAAGTCGATAAACAAAAGAATGAATTAATTAATGAATGAAAGAAATAATGAAAGAGAATGAAAATGGCTTGATGAATCGAGTATATATATGATAACTAAATGAATAACACTAAAATGATAACAGAATGAGAGAAAGATGAAACAAAAACGAACGAATGACAAGAAATCAATTAATGAAGGAAAGTTAATGACTTTGAGAAAGAACAGATAAAAAATTAACAAATTGTTCTTAAGAATGCAGAGTAAATGAAGAGAAGAATCAATAAAGTGAATTACATAATAAATCGATGAATGGAATAATAAATAAATGACAAAAATGAGAATCATACAGAGGAGAAAAACAGACTAATGAAAAAGAAGGAAAAAAGAGATTTATAAATTGAAAATTTAGCAGATTATTGAGAAGATAACACACTCAAAACAAAAATTTCTAAGAAATACTGAATCATTTGAAGAACAAATGAAGATGTAGCGAATATACAGTTTTATGAATTGCAGATGACTGAGTGTAAGCAAGAGAACGAACCAAGAAGATAAATCAATCCTGTTGATCGACAAAAGAAACACAAAAGATGAAAGGAAGAATATGAAAATACCTCCTCATATGGTGTGATGCTAAACTACATAAAATACGTCTTAGATGTTGTAATATATAATTTTAAAATTAACAAAATGTATATATCTTTGTTAGAACTAACAAATACAAATCAGCACCATCGAAATGAAACACAAACTTCTCGTCTCGATACGAACAAATATTCCTCATCAGCAAGACCTGGAGGCACTTTCAATACGATACACTACATCCACTTTAATGAATTGTATCTTATAATTCTATTTATAATAACATCATCTAAAATAAACTCTGAAAGACATTCGGTAGTGTAGAAAGATTAACATTTTGAAAATCATTTTGAAGGATTTGTTGGATATACAATATTTTTGATCTACTGTTACTTAAAATTGTATTACAGATTATCCCAATATTATCACTAGTTTTGTTGAAAATAACTCTACTATTATAATATTGAAGAGGTGCACCATGGTACCAGGGTACAAAGGGTACATAGTACGAATAATGCAACAGAAATTTGAAGATAAATATGCAAAAGCATTTTGTTCAATAAAAAAATGAAATAAACAAAAACAAATAAATAAAGTAGTTGAGAAGTAAGCTATAGAAAGTACGAAAATAATCACCTACTCGAATCAGTATGACACACAAAATGTATAACTACATCTCTAAAGATAGTACAAGAACTATATTATGACTATATAATTATGGTTCGAAACATAGTAAATTGATCATAAAATAGTTTTTGAGAATATATGTAAAATCTTTTATGATATTGGAGAGGTGCAGATGGTACAAACACGACACCAGGTCGAAGCAAACTATATATAGTACATAGTACATAGATTGGAAAGTATGTCATTTTAAACAAAGGATACAAAAAATTATAATATTCGGGTTCGAAACATAGTATGCAATTCATAGCACAGATATTCAGAATATCTCTAAACATTACTGTTAGCCGGTTGAAGAGATGAAAATGGTACGAGACCCATACTATGCTAGGTCGAAACACAGTCAGTACAATATAGTACATTGGTTTTGAAACTATTTGTCTCTAAAAACAAATATCATTTTAAAGAGATGGAGATGGTACAAGAACTACGGTATACTATACCGGGTCGAAAGGTAGTCCGAAGTTTTAAATACATACGGGACAGACATCTGGCAATGGATGGACGAAAACAACTTAACCTGACTTCCAGATCAAGAAGGCCATCGGACCGATGTAGAAATAGATGAAACACTTCGATTCATGCGTGACGAAGCTGGCGAAATGCTTTCCGACCACGACGTGCCACGTGGTGTCGAACTCGACGTCGAAAGCCTTCTTGATGTAGGCACCGCGGTCCTTCTCAGTGTTGAACTTCTCATAGGCTTCCATTCCGAGGTCGAGGGCGCGTTCTTGCATGTCTTCGGTCATATCCACATTTTTGATGATGGGTTCTTTGTCCTTCTTCGACTTCGATGATGACGTTGACGATGATAATGGTGACGATGTACCGATCAGCTAGATGAGAAGGGAGAGATTTATGAGGAAATATATATATATCAATTTATCATATCTCTGTCTTCGAATATAGGCTCTTTATTATATTTCTTCTGAATACTACCTCTCTAAATAAAAATGGACCTAGATTTATTAAATTATAAATGTATACAAGAATATAGTACAAATAATTAAGGAATATTTTAATGCATTGAGCTATTGTTGGGGTCTAAAGAACACTTCCCTTGAATATGGTTAAAAGAGGTTTTGTTTAATATTTTTGTATAGGCACAACATACTATTGATTAGAATACCACTATTCAATTTGTACAAACTCCCTCTCTAAAAACAAGATAATGGTGCATATGAATGTTTTCATCATAGGATGCTAAAACAGTTATGAGTTTTATGCTTGGTTTTCCGATACACATATAGCCCCAATACATAATCCACCCAAAATAAATGAATACAAATACTTGAAATATCATCTGTATTTGGTATACTTCATACGATATACATCCAACCCGTCACCTCTGCATAATTCTACTTTTGCTATAAACCAGAAGGGCCTTATTAACTCTATGTAAATATAAACGGTGAAGCCCTTATGGTTCTCAACAGAATTAATATCACATTTACCAAAAAGAAATCCATATCATGAGGACTTACCGGTGTTTTGCTCATGAAACCACCTCCACCGCTGGTTTTCGCACTGGTTGAGAAACTATACGTTGATTGACTGGTTTTCGACATCCTGTAAACGAAAAAGGGAGTATTATACTGATCATATCAACCAGAAGAATCTGATCGTGAGTTGTTTGCTCACATTAGTCAAGTATAATAGTGTTCAAGGAATAGTATTCGTTGTAATAATTGCACAAGTATATGAGTAAAAAATGTTTGATACCGTTCTCTCCGCGATAAGGTAAAATTACATTCAGTATTCCTCTAAAATCTGTTGCTTTATTACCAGTATGAAGCTCCCTTTCTTATCATTTACTCTTGATAATCCATCTGCAATTACTATCGAATACGTGTTCCTTTTCGCTGTATTTACCGATTAAATTATTTTATGCTAATTACCATATTGACAGTGTTTACATAGTTGTCTCGACGTATCCCCTTTCCAGTCTTCTTTACTTTGCCGAAAAAATGTATATAGTCGGTATAAAAGGAAATGTAAGTAGTTCAAAGAAAATGAAAATGATCATAAATTAAGTTTTTACCTGAATGAATGGCGAAGCTGTGTCTTGCTAGATGAATATAAAAAAACTACTCTGAATCAGAACAACTTCTAGCTGAAATGAATAATAAAGACATCCTCAGAAGTCACTACTTCTACTCTGACGTTGCACTGAAAATATTTCTTTTTCTCTTTCAACTCTTTTATACGACCTTCATGAAACATAACAAACGTTTTTGAAAATTTCACACAACAGTGAGTGGAAAGAAAAGGTTGAAAGAAAAGAATGGAGAATTTGTTTTTCGAGTGTTCCCACGGCTTGCGGCCAAGACACCTCCCTCAGCCACAAGGCCAGCCTCACACCCGCGTCTAGCCCACTACGTGGCTTGACTTTTGGTAGTTGTCTGACGCCGCCCCCGTTTACTCACAAAGTCATGGAAAATAATTCCCATTGTCTGAGAAAATTGGCAGAAAAGAAGGAAAAACTTGTTTCACACACCTCCACTTTGCCCAAAAGAAACTAAGATACACGTTGAATAATACAAACACTTGTTCTTTCTCTCTTATCCGTTTTCTGTTGTATGTACGTTTACCGTTTGTCATCATTTTCCAAATTCTTTTGATTGAAGAACAAAACAAAACTAATTGTATTTTGGAGTCGAATAGAGAACTGAGTCACTGTAACTCTCGGGTCTCTCCTCCCGGTATAATTTAGTAAAATCAATCAATCAATCAATCAACAACCAACCAACCAATCAATCAATCAATATATCAATAAAACAATAACTCAATCAATTTGTCAATCAATCCATTAAAATAATCAATGAATTAACCTACCAATCAATCAATCCATCAATCAATCCATCAATCATTCAACCAACCAATCACTCACTCACTCACTCAATCAATCACTCACTCACTCACTCAATCAATCAATCAATCAATCATTCAACCAACCAATCACTCAATCAATCAATCAATCAATCACTCAATCATTCAACCAACCAATCACTCAATCATTCAACCAACCAATCACTCACTCACTCACTCAATCACTCACTCACTTACTCACTCAATCAATCAATCACTCACTCAATCAATCAATCAATCAATCAATCATTCAACCAACCAATCACTCAATCAATCAATCAATCACTCACTCAATCAATCACTCACTCACTCACTCAATCAATCAATCAATCAATCAATCATTCAACCAACCAATCACTCAATCAATCAATCAATCAATCAAGCAACCAACCAACCAATCAATCAATCAATATATCAATAAAACAATAACTCAATCAATTTGTCAATCAATCCATTAAATAATCAATGTATTCACCTACCAATCAATCAATCCATCAATCAATCCATCAATCATTCAACCAACCAATCACTCACTCACTCACTCAATCAATCACTCACTCACTCACTCAATCAATCAATCAATCAATCATTCAACCAACCAATCACTCAATCAATCAATCAATCAATCACTCAATCATTCAACCAACCAATCACTCAATCATTCAACCAACCAATCACTCACTCACTCACTCAATCACTCACTCACTTACTCACTCAATCAATCAATCACTCACTCACTCACTCAATCAATCAATCAATCAATCATTCAACCAACCAATCACTCAATCAATCAATCAATCAATCACTCAATCAATCAACAAATCAATCAATTAATTAATCAATCATTCAACCAACCAATCACTCACTCACTCAATCAATCAATCAATCAATTAATCAAAAAGTTATGCAATTATGCAGTTATAAAATCACTTCATGAGCATGTTATGATATCATATCAATTTAATCTTGCAAATATATCATCCGTCAAACGTAATCAAACAAACCCTAAATACTTTCTCTTGGTTTATTAAATGTCTGTAAGTAAAATGTCTCAATATTAACACCATCAAATTGAATCAAATGTTGCTAAGTCAGAAAAAAATAATAAAACATAAATTTGAGGGAGGGAATATACGGATGAAATTTACGATTGACAGCTACTTTATTCAAATTAAATAAAAACACATTTATCTTGCAGGAGACATTTCATATTAACAAATTAACAAATGAATTGTAAGCGTGAATTTAGTTTTGAAATAAGCAACAATTTACGTTGTAGATAATTATTAACATAATGGCAGATATAAGAGTCCAGAACAATAACAAATCAGTCATAAATATGTTATGACACACATTTTAGGAATTACCAGGTACAGTTACTCAAACGAAAGGAGCCATTCCTAACAGAATTGTACAGAATTGGAATTCACTGTAGTTTAAAACTTAATCATGTACTATTGTGTGATGATGTCGTTGACGTCCCCATAACAGAGCAGGTCCGCTGTTTTTTCCGTTGCAGTCATCGTACTCAAATGTTTTCTAAACTATTACATGAGGGACTTCGAGTTGGGACGGGTCGGGGGAAGAAATCCCCCCACCCCAAGGGCTGGTCGGTATTTGGTTCGGATTGAGAGCCAGGGTTGATCGAGGAAGGTTGCAGATTGGGCCGCCGTATCCATAGTTTACAGTCCTTGTTTGTCAGTCCATCTTCGGAAAATTGAAGTCTAATTATTGAACGTCTGCATGGAGGATTTCGAAGTTTAATAAAGCTTCACATCTACCCCGATTTAAAGAGGAGCACTGAAACCTGGTCCACGTACAGATAGACAAAGTGCTTGGTCTCGTGCGTCACGTAGCTGCCAAATTTTCTCCCGACGATGCAGTGCCATGTCGGATTGTATTCCCTGTCGAAATCTTTCTTGATGTACGAAGCGATGTCCTTCTCGACGGTGAACTTTTCGAAGGCGTCCTCGGCGAGCTGCTGCACATATTCTTGCATTTCGTCAGACATATCGGCATTCTTAATGACGATCTTCCTCTCCTTTTTACCTGTCTTTCCCAGCACCATCTGGATACAAAATAAATGGAAGAAAATATCAGAGTCTTTTGAATTTTTTCTTTTTCTTTCTCTCTTTCTTCTCTTCTCATTTAGATACAGATTAAATGATAAATGAATCTTGTTCTGTCAGGACGTCTTCAGAAAACAATTTAGGATACGATGACAAATTTCATGTACGACCTGGAACCTAATTAGACCGAGCTCCTGTTATAAGTTCAGAATGCATAATTATAAACTAACAATTGTTTCTTCTTGAATGAGTGACATATTACAGCAATTTTACCCTTGCAAATATGGCTTAATTTCTTCTTTCCACAGAAAACAACATTGTCAGTATAAACGTTCTTAGTCTTATATTTGTCCATGGTTGTTTTACAATCATACCTTGAACCTCACGTTGTTCTATGATGTAAATTTTTAAGGATTATAACACATGATGCCAAACAAAATAATGATAATTAAAACAATTATTCATGCTTATTGAACATCTCACTTAATTTTGGTTTAAATGTTAATAATGTATGATGAAATTCCCTTTTCGATAAAGCATAAAGGTAGATTCAAATTAGTATTAAACATACAATTTTAAAACCTATTCGATTCAAACGAATTGCACTGGCTCTCAACCGATGCTGTACATGAATATATAACTTAGGCACGACTATATAATCAGAAAAGATCGACTTACGATTGTGATTGTAATTTACTTGTGAAGTCAAATCGAGAAACGAGGACCAAACTGTGGTTGATGGAGGTTCCTGGATAAACCCAACCGAGATTGATGAAATGAAATATTTGATGTGATTTGACTGAAGAATCTTTTTTCTCATAACACCATTTCATAACTGCAAGATCAAATAACAAAACAAAAATTGATATAATCGCCTTCTTTTCATATGCAAAAGAGGCCGCTGTGACATTGTTGATCTTAACACGGTATCCATGGTTGCACACAGAATCGTTGCCTGTCAAACATATTTGCTTTCAAACTGACGAGTATGAGGACGACTACCCCCGGACCACTTCCTCCTGGAAAATTAACCCGGACTACCCGTCCGGACAACTATCCCTAAATAACTGCCTCTAGGACAATTATCCCAAGATATTCCTGAACAAGTATAACATACTGAGGAACTCACAGACAATGGCTTAGGTAGGGGATTATTAAATTGGGAGGAGGGAGGGGGGCAATGGTCCAAGGGGTAATTGTCCAAAGAAGTGGTTATCCAAGGAGGTAGTTTAACGGGAGTTGTTCGGGGAATATAATCCAGGAGTAATATTAATTGTCTTTTTACTGAACAGTACTGTACTGTATGACATGGATTTCGGGGGTCCTTATTATACCTCTATATATGTCATACAGTTAGGAGTAAATTGAAGTTTTCATTGGGTGTTACTTATTTCAAACATGATTTTACTCCGATAACGATGTTGAAAAGATGTTTGATAGTAGTGCTTGTTATCATAATCACGTATCAGTTCCGTTTATCATGCAACTTCTCTTCCTCAGCACCTTACCATCATCATTATCCTCCTCTTCCTCCTTCTCATCCTCCTCCTCATCATCATAATCATCCTTATCAGTACAAACATCGTCATTGTCATCATCACCATCATCACCATCATTTCCATCATCATTTAATACCATCATCATATTAAATGCATACTTCGTAGGAACCTTCAGAATTCCTTTCGAATGGATTATGTGAGCAATATATACGTAGCTATTATTTTTGTTATTATTATTATTACTATCATCATCTTCTTCATCGTCATCATCATCACTTTGTATCAAGATATCTCTCATTATATTAATTGGCTTTATTCGTCCCAGGCTTTTAAGAAATAATATCTCATTCCATCACTTTTGCATCTATGAAAACGTCCACTCACCCGTATTCTTTAAGAGTGTGGGGCTATGAAATTCATATATACAATTATAACATATTCAATTGATAACCCGCACATTAAAAACAAAGACTAAAAATATTGCAATTTCCTCGTAGCTTTTAACAAAACATCACCATCGTTATAAATGTAGAGTCTATAAAATTTACTCTTTCACCGTAGCTTTTAACGAACCGTCAATGAATCGCCTATGAAAGGTACCTGTCATCGTAGCTTGTAACATGATGTAATGAATAAAGGACCTTGTCATCTTGACAATGCTGACGCGAAAGGCTGGTTTATTTTAACACCTTTTGTATTTCGGTATTTCAGTAGACTCGGTAGCTTATAACAAAGTTTGTGTGATGGGCGTTAACTAGCACATGTGTATCGTGAGAATTTTTTTTCTTTCCACTCCAGTATTTAATTTTCTGGAAAATTCAAGAAGTCCAATAGCACGATATATTTTTTCTTTCTCACTTGGAGCAAATAAGTCATTTCCTTTTAATTATGTTTCATAAGATAGACTGGATATCATTATCATTTTAACGTAATGAACTTGCTGCCTAATTATAATCTATAAGTTGGCGTGGCAAATATAGAAAGATAAATTACTTAATAACGTGACTAACTTATCTCCTTCTCTTTTTTGTTATCATGTTCGTCTTCTACTTCCTCCTTTATCTAGGACGTTGCGGATAAATTAGGGGTTTTCGACAAACTCTAGTGACATCTTACATTCTAATAATCAATCCGTTTTTATTTTAAAGCCATATCATTCTATTGATCAAAAGAGCAAACATTGAACCCATCCATTAACGAACCACTACTTTCATCTCAATCATTCAATTAAAGGATCAATCGATCAATCATCAATCAATCAATCAATCAATATTATTGATCAACCAAACAAACAACCAAATGCGTTTCTGGTAAAGATCTCCCTCCGTCCATGATATTTAATTGCTCATACTTATTCATCTTACTCAACATAATTTCTCATTCAATCAAACGAACAAATCATGCTACAAATTAATTCAGAAACAACCTACTCACGCAACCAATTGACGAATCGAACAAATCAACCAAACAACCAACTAACCAACCTCTCAGCCAACCAGCCAATGATCCAATAAACCCATCAATCAATCAACTAATCAACTAACCAACCTCTCAGCCAACCAGCCAATGATCCAATAAACCCATCAATCAATCAACTAATCAACTAACCAACCAACCAATCATCGACCCAACCAATCAACCAATCAATCACCCATCCAACTAATCAATCAATCAATCAATCAATCAACCAACCAACCCTAACAACCAATCAATCAACTAATCAACTAACCAACCAACCAATCATCGACCCAAACAATCAATCAACCAATCAACTAATCAACCAACCAACCAAACAACCAACCAATCTACCAACCAACCAACCAAACAACCAATCAATCACTCAATCAACCAATCAACCAACCAAACAACCAATCAATCACTCAATCAACCAATCAACCAATCAACTAATCAACCAACCAACCAAACAACCAATGAATCAACTAATCAACCAATAAATGAAACCAATCAAACAACGAACCAAGCAATCAGCCAACTAACTAACCAACCAACAAACCAACCAACCAATCAACCACCCATTAAATCAGCCAATCAATCAATCAGCCAATCAATCAATCAGCCAATCAACTAACCAGCACTCAATCAATCAGTAGGTCATTATAATCACTTACTCTGTTGACTATTTCTCAGCCATCAACCAATCAGATCATCTATAATTCAATATACAGGTAAATATCAACTCCGTTATTAAGGTATAAAGAAATATCGTTTTAATCAGGTATATAAAGTTAACTTGACTATTGCATCAACTAATCAGTCAAAGTGTTGAATAGATATGATAGAGAAGACGTAAATACTTCATGCAAGCACAAATCAATTACGTAACCTATTAACAAGATATTTTAACATGTCAACTTTAAAGTGATTATGTTCATTACATTCATGAAACGATGTTGATGAGGATATTAATAGTAATAATAGCGTCGATAGTAATAATAAGAATAAGTTAATAATTAGAATAAGAAAAATAATTATAATGATGATATTAATGAAACTAATAATAATAATGATAATGATAATAATAATAATAAGGAGAACAACAATGACAATAAAAATAATAATAACAATAAAAATGATAGTTATTGTGATATTATAGTACATGTAATAGTTATAATAATACGTCAAACTCATCAATTCACCATTATATTCATCTTAAGTGTAGACTCACTCATCATGGCCGTGAACATATCTACTTTACAGATGTGGTTACTAATTATGTAAACCTTCTATAGAACTATTTCGACGATATCTTTTTGAAATATGTATATATTTGTGAATTTCCTCTTCTGTACTGCATCAGGAAAAATAAATAAAAGAGCACCATGAGATATACTTCTTTAAATAATAATTAAACTTCTATGCCGGATCATACAGCCTCAACAATCTATATATTTCGCTATTATAATGATCTAGTACAATATAGCGAATGAAAAAAGTGCTTGAAGACTAAAGGAGATCGTATGACACCGCCACCAGATTACCATTATTAATAAACTCCTCCGGAGTTAAAAGGAAACATATTACTTTTACATTCAGAAGAAAAAAAAGTATTAAATCTTTGGTAATGTCGTCTTTTTGGACAATGGTTCGAAAAATTTGAATAGAAATGACTGAAAGTTAGTACTGAAAAACGATTTACAGCTATAATGACTAGTTTGATCTAACCATCGCTGGGTCGATTCTGAATTGGTCTGCAACTGAAGCTCAATGACCGTGTGCCGACATTAAGAACCATGTTGACATCGATGTCACAATGGACGTTGAACTTCCCGATGATTCTCAGCTCTATCTACATTTCGATGATAATAAGGAGTCTGTAAAACGTAGACTTGAAGATTAGGGTTTGAGTTCTATCCAGACTTGAAGAGCAGAAACGCTTTCTGGCCGATGTAGAAATAGATGAAGTGCTTAGACTCGTGCGTCACGTAGCTGCCGAAGTTGCGGCCGACGATGCAATGCCAAGTCGGTTCATGTTCCTCGTCGAACTTCTTCTTGATGGCAGCGGCGACGTCCTTCTCGACGTTACTCTTTGTCATGGCATCCTGAGCTGCCTGGATGGCATCTTCCTGCAAGTCTTCTGCCATGTCGACGTTCTTGACGACGACCTCATCCTGTTTCTTGCTGCCTTCGGACATGAAGGAAGTGCCACCACGACCACTGCGACTCATCTGGGAAGTGGAAAAACAAGGAAATGGTTAAAACTTTAAAATATGAATCATAATTGAGATATATGAAAGTTTTAAAGGGAGCGTAATCAGTAATTTATTTTCGAAAACATTGTCGGTTTGTTTTATTTATTTTATTGTAACCATAGGTTTAGGTTGGAGTACAATTCAAGATATAATCTATTGCTTTTAGAATTTCAACCTAAGTTCAACTAGTTAGCACGTCATTCATCAGGTTTATGTAACGAAAACGACATCTCGTCTAAAAAAAAATTGCGATCTTGTTTGAGAAAAGCCCTTTGTTGCAACAAAACAATGCATCAATTCCATCTTTAAAGTAGGTAAAATGTATATATAAGCTAAAAGTAATGAAGAATGAAGTCTAACTTACGATGAATATAAAGTTGTTGATGATCCACGAGATGTAGCAAGAAACAATCGTGAGCGACTCTTAGCAGACGTTGTCCTGACGAGTAAAGGGCATAGAATGAGCTGTGATTGCATCCATCTGTCTCTTTTATGTCACAGAGCAAGACCTCACCAAACTCACACCCAAACACACACACACTTACACACACACGCGCGCGCACATACACCCACGTACACAACTACCCACACACGCACATAAACAAAGTGAAAATATTTGGCTGTGGTCACCCAGTCACCCAAACATCCTTTCAGTGTTTCGTTTCTCTTGGCTCTCAGTCAAGGACTAAAAAGAAGATAAATTATTTTGTGTGTTTTCTGGGCTTACATAGGTGCCAATATGGCAATGTTTGTTTTGTTACTAATGAATACGAATAGTTTTTTTTGAGGACGACACTACCTCGGACTGCTATCCCCGGTTTAATAATTATCTCTGAATAACTGTCACTGGGACAATTATCCCAAGACATGCACTCCTTAGAAGTACCTGTGGTGCCCATATGCAATGGCTCGGTTATTAAGTGAATAATGGTCCAAGGGGTAATTGTCCACAAAAGTGGTTATCACATGGGTTAGTTTAACGGGAGTTGTCCGGGGAATACAATCGAGGGGTTAATTGTACTATTGTACTATGATTTCAAAGTTAAATCGTTCAACTGTAACCAAGAGAACACACTGTTGAATTTAGATGCTGATTTAGTTTTAATTAAACAGTCTTTAAAACTCATTTATCAGAGTCTTCTTGGCTATTTTGTTGTATCCTTGAAATATCTTGACAATATCGAAAAGAAACGTATGGCGGAAAATATTGGTCATTATTATACCTGCTTTATCTTTCATACAGCCATTTTGCGAGTAAGCTGAAGTAATTACCATATTGGGTTTATTTATTTCCAACATCATTTAATTCCAATAACGATGTTGAAAAGATGTTTGGTAGTGACGTTTGTTGTCATAATCTCGCTTTAGGGGCCCGTTTCTCAAAGCCTTTTTCAATGACAAATGACAAAAATCATAGACAAATCTGCTGATAACCAATCAGAAGCAAGGATTTCAGTAGCTTATAACAAAAATTGTCATTTGTCACTGATGACAAGTTTTGTGAAACGCCCCCAGATCTTATCATGAACGTTCTTTTTATCAGCCCCTTACTATCAACCTGCTCCTCCCTCACTCATTCTATTAAGTGTTCATTTACCCGAGGCTTTTAACAAGCAATTTTTCATATCATAATGGTTGTGTAAAGTCTATGAATCTTCATTTCATCTGTATTCTTCAACAAAATCATCGGGTTTATGAGTGTATGAGTCTAAGAAATCTATAATTCACACAAAGCTTTTACAAATCATCGTCACTGTTTAGAGTGTGGGGATATAAAGTTATAAAACATATAATACATGTACAATTGATAACCCCCAATATATAAAACAAAGCATCAGTGAGTAGGCTAAAGAATTTCCCATTCGCTCGTAGCTTTTAACAAAACATCACTATCGATATAAAATTGTAGAGTCAATATAACATATTTACTCTTCAACCGTAGCTTTTAACGAACCGTCAATGAATCGCCTATGAAAGGTACCTGTCATTCGTAGCTTGTAACATGATGTAATGAATAAAGAACCTTGATATCTTGACAATGCTGACGCGAAAGGCTGGTTTATTTTAACACCATTTGTATTTCGGTATTTCAGTAGACTCGGTAGCTTATAACGTATTCTGTGTGGTGGGCGTTAGCTCACACATGTGTATCGTGAGAATTTTGTTTCCCACTCCAATATTTAATTTGCTGGAAAATTCAAGAAGACCAAAAGTACGATACACAAAATACAGAAATAACGACTTGGAGCAAATAAGTCATTTTCATGTAGTTATGTTTCACAATTTAGAACGGATATCATTATAATTTAACTTAATGAACTTTCTGCATAAACTCATTAATAAGTTGTTATAGCAAATGTAGAAAAATAAATGAGCTGCTTGTCCGTTTCTGGTTGGGAGGCTGATTCGACATGATGAGTGTCTGTCTGTGCATTAATTGGTTTACTTTCTCATAAATATTTTTTGTCATTTGCTGATCTATTTTGTTATTTATTGTTGTTTTAATGTTGTTTATACATTCAAATTTGGTATGATTGTACAAAACTGTAAAGCGCATAGAGAAATTTACAATTTATTATGCGCTTTATAAATATACTCTATTATTATTATTATTATAACATCAAAAACTTATGTCCTTCCCTTTTCCCTTTTCTCTTTTTTTTCTTTCTTTCTGTATGTCTTCTACTAAGTCTTTTAATATCTAGGACGTTGCGGATGAATTAGGGGGTTTCTACAAACTCTAGTGACATCTTACATTCAAAAGAGAAATCCGTTTTTATTTTAAAGCTTTGTCATTTAATACGTCACTCTTGCAGGATGAAACATAAGTTAAATTGATACGAAATTGTATAAAAGAAATTGACTTTATTATTCTCAAATAGTTGATTCTAACACCTTTTGGGATTTTCTAAAATATCAAATGAGATCAATATCATGACGCAATCTTCTTGATCTCTCAAAGACAACAAAATTGTTAGAACAAATTTGGTTGAGAAGTTAAACAAGCTTGAATCGGATTACGCTGAAAATTTAAATGAATCCGTCATCGGGCCCCTTGCCTTCACAATGTACACAGCGCCAATGGAAGACATCATAACATCTCATGGTGTAAATGTAATGCTCTATGCGGATGACACGCAAATGTATATCGTGTTCAAGCCTAGTGAACGTGAAGAATCGTTAGAGAAGCTGAAAGCCTGCATAACTGATGTGAAGATTTGGGCAATGAAAAACAAATTGTCTTTGAATGATTCCAAAACTGAAGTTATCCATTTCACATCCAAGTTTCGTCGAGATCCTACCCTATCTAGTGTATATGTCGGTGACTGCCACATTAATCCTGTTCCTTGTGCCAGAAATTTGGGGGTTGTCTTTGACCAGCACATCACCTTGAAAGAACATATAAAAACTGTTTGCAAATCAGCAATGGCAGGAATCAGGTGCATAAGTAAAATCAGATGTTTCCTCTCGAAGCAAGGTGCACTCACTCTGGTGCATGCATTTGTAACAAGCAGATTAGACTCCTGTAACAGCTTGTTGTTTGGACTTCCCGCAATTGACATTCACCGGATCCAGATGATACAGAACATTGCAGCGAGACTGGTCACTCGCACTCCACACCAACAAAGTATAACTAGTACTCTTAAGAAACTACACTGGCTTCCTGTAGATAAGCGCATCATATTCAAACTTTTATTAATTACATTTAAAGCACAACATAGTTCTTCTCCTTCATACCTGACTGATTTGCTCAAACAATACCACCCACCCCGAACCCTCCGTTCAAGCAATCAAGCATTACTTTGTGTACCAAAAACCAATACTATATTCTATGGGGGCAGATCATTTGCAGTTGCTGGACCAAACCTTTGGAACAATCTCCCCAAATTCATACGACAGGCACCCACTTCTGCAACATTCAAATCTTCACTAAAAACGCACCTCTTTGGCCTTAATTAATTAGTTTAAACTATCCTGATTTACGTTCTTTGTTTTGACCATGTTAGCTATCTCTTTATTATGTTATTTACTATGTTAAGTTAGTCATTTTAGTAGTATAAGATTTGTATATTTCTCTGTGTTGATTCATTTTATGTGATTATATATATGCTTGTACAGCGCAAAGAGAAACTTATGTTTATTTTGCGCTATATAAATATTGTATTATTATTATTATTTATTAAATAAAATAAAATCATTTAGGGAAGATTTAGATATTTTATATTAAAAAAAATTGATGGCGCTTTTATAGGATCCAGATCAAATTGGATTGAATATGGCTAAAAAAAAATACACGTTATTTTTTTAATTTAGAAAGAAGAAATCATAGTTTAAAAATCATTACAAAAATATACGATGAAAATTGACAAATTAAACAGCCTCATAAAGATATCCTAAAAAAAGCTACAGAGTATAATGAAAAAATGTGTACTTCCAATAACCCCTAAACAGCTAAATTTGTACAAATTTTACCTAAAGACTGTCAGAATGTTGAATTGTCATTAAACTCTGAAGAAAAGTGTGAAAGTTTGTTTACGCTTAAAACTATGATCAATAATAAAACACCTGGGCCCCGTCGCATAAAACTTACCATTGATGGTAACTTTGACATCAATGGCAACTACCATGGTAACAGAAATCTAAGGCCAATCAAAATCAAGGTTTCCATGGTAGTTACCATTGATGGCAAAGTTACCATCAATCGTAAATTTTGTGCAACGGGGCCCAGGTATTGATTGGTTTACTTGTGAATTGTATAAATGATATTTTAAAGATTTGGGCGTCTTATTATTACAAACTTTTAATTATTCATTGCATAGGGGTAGAATGCCTCTTGATCAAAGAAGAACCATAATAAATCTAATTCCAAAGAACAATCAAGACCACTTATTTTGAAAAATTGGAGACCCATATCTGTTTTAAATACTGATTATAAATTAATAGCTTAATGCTGAGCACATAGGCTCAGAAATGTATCATCCGAAATTATAAGTTGAGACCTGGGGGTGTTTCACAAAACTTGTCATTAGTGACAAATGATAGTTGTTGTTATAAGCTACTGAAATCCTTGCTTCTGATTGGTTATCAGCAGATTCGTCACTGATATTTGTCATCTTTCATTGAAAAAAGGCTTTTTTAAACGGGTCCCAGACTGGGTTAATAAAAGATTGTTATATTGGAGAAAATATTCGTTCGCCTTTAGATATGATTGATTATACACATTTTGTATCAATCAATTTATTAACCGATCAACCAATAAATTAACCATTCAATCAACCAATCACCCAATGAACTAGTCAAACTAATCAACCCAAAGCAACCATCCTACCACCCAATCAATTAAACCGATCAACCAATAAACTAATCAATCAACCAACAAATCAACCAACTAACCAACCAACCAGCCAATCAACCTATCAATCAATCTATCAATCTATCACCAACTAACATATCAATTTATCAATCTATCAACAAATCAACCAACAAATCAACCAACTAACAAACCAACCAGCCAATCGGTCTATCAATCAATCAATCAATCAATCAGTCAATCAATCAATCTAACAATCTATCACCAAATAATCAATCAATGTATCAATCTATCAATCAATCAACCAACTAATCAATCAATTTATCAATCTATCAACCAACTAATCAATCAATTTATCAATCTATCAATCAATGAACAATCTATCACCAACTAATCAATCTATCAATCAACTAATCAATCAATTTATCAATCTATCAATCAATGAACAATCTATCACCAACTAATCAATCTATCAACCAACTAATCAATCAATTTATCAATCTATCAATCAATGAACAATCTATCACCAACTAATCAATCTATCAACCAACTAATCAATCAATTTATCAATCTATCAATCAATGAACAATCTATCACCAACTAATCAATCTATCAACCAACTAATCAATCAATTTATCAATCTATCAATCAATGAACAATCTATCACCAACTAATCAATCTATCACCAACTAATCAATCTATCACCAACTAATCAATCTATCACCAACTAATCAATCTATCAACCAACTAATCAATCAATTTATCAATCTATCAACCAACTAATCAATCAATTTATCAATCTATCAATCAATCAATCAATCGAACAATCTATCACCAACTAATCAATCAGTTTATCAATCTATCAATCAATCAACCTACTGACCAACTAACCAACCACCCAACCAATCAAACAATCCAGCAGTATATCAATCAATCAACCAACTAACCAACTAACCCTACCAATCAACCAATCAACCAATCAACCAATCAATCAACCAATCAACCAAAACAGAAACAAATCTTTCACCCAATCAACCAACCAACCAACCAACCAACCAACCAACCAACTAACTAATACCAACACAAAAAGGACCAACCAACCAATAAATCAGCCTACGAATCAATAAGCCAACAAGTCAACCAATCAATCAATCAACCAATCATTCAATCAATCAACCAACAAACAAACCAATCAATCAGACGGCCATTAAAATCATTCACTCTATTGACTATGTCTCAGCCATCAACTAATCAGATTATCTGTAATTCAATATACAGGTATAACTCCGTTATTTAAGTATGAAAACATTTTCATTTTAATCAGGTATATTAGATTAACTTGACAATTGCATGAACTAATCAGTCAAAGTATTAAACAGACATGATAGAGAAGACGTAAATACTTCATGCTAGCACAAACCAATTACGTAACATATTAATACGATAATTTAACAGTTTAACTTCAAAGTTAGTTATGTTCATTCATTCATGAAACAGAGATGATGATGATGATTTTTGTTAAAGATTAATCGCATTAATAATAATAATAATAATAATAATAGTACATAATAGCTATTATAATTATATGTAAAAGTCATCAATACACTATCATATTCATCTTAAATTGGACTCACTCATCATGACCATGAACATATTTTCTTTACAGATAGGGTTACTGATTATGTAAACATTCTATAAAATTATTTCCACGATCATGCTTGGATACATATATTTGTGAATTTCCTTTTTTCACTCTATCAAGAATTATTTTTAAGAGCACCATGAGATATATTTCTGTAAATAAATGTTTAAACCTCTATGCCAGATCATACATCATCAACAAGCCATTTCGCTGTTAATGGTCTAGTAAATGATAAGTAAAAAAGGAAAGTGCTTAATGAAGACTAAAGGGAAATGTATGACACCGCCATCAAATAACCATTATTCATGACTCCTCCAGAGTAAAATAAATCATATCATACTTTTACATTCCGAAGAAGGTGTTACGTCTCCTAATCGGGCAACGGTTCGAAAACTTTGAATATAAATGACAGAAGATTAGTACTGGAAAATGATTTAAAGCTTTATTGACTAGTTTGATTTAACCATCACTATAGGGTCGATTCTGATTTCGACTGCAACTGAAGCTTGATGACCGTGTGCCGACATTAAGAACCATGTTGAAACCGATGTCGCAATGGACGTTGAACTTCCCAATGACTCTCAGCTCTATCTAAATTTCGATGATAATAAGGAGTCTGTAAAACGTAGTCTTGGAGATCAGGGTTTGATTTCTAACCAGACTTGAAGAGCAGAAACGCTTTCTGGCCGATGTAGAAATAGATGAAGTGCTTGGACTCGTGCGTCACGTAGCTGCCGAAGTTGCGGCCGACGATGCAATGCCAAGTCGGTTGGTGTTCATCATCGAACTTCTTCTTGATGGCGGCGGCGACGTCCTTCTCGACTTTACTCTTTGTCATGGCGTCCTGGGCTGCCTGAATGGCCTCTTCTTGCAAGTCTTCTGCCATGTCGACGTTCTTGACGACGACCTCGTCCTGTTTCTTGTTACCTTCGGACATGAAGGAACTGCCACTGCGACCACCGCGACTCATCTGGGAAGTAGAAAAGCAAAGAAATGGTTAAAACTTTAAAATATGAATCATACAGACTGATGTGGAATGACTAGGAATATATGAAAAGTTTTACAGGGAGCATAACCAGTAATTCATTTTCGAGAACATTGCCGGTTTCTATTAATTTATTGTAACCATAGGTTTAGGTTGGAGAACATTTCTAGATAATAGTCTGTAATGACGTATCATGTATTTCTTTTCACGATTTAGCACGTCATTTATCAGGTTAAAATATTGCTGAAACGACATTTTGTCTAAATGTACATGTACTAGCGGTCATTTAGGAAAAATCCACCTCGGAGCTCTTTATTCTGCATGACACAATAATCAAAATCCCTTCGTTGCAACATAACAATTCATAACTTCTATCTGCAAAATAAAAAATTATCAGCTAAACGAAATGAAGAATGAAGTCTAACTTACGATGAATATAAAGTTGTTGACAATCCACGAGATGTATAAGAAATCAGTCGAGAGCGACTCTTAGCAGACCTTGTCTTGACGAGGAAAAGGCAGTGTATGAACATAGAATACATCTATCTGTCTCTATTATATCACAGAGCAAGATCTCACTGAACTTAACAAATTCGCATACAAAAAAAAAAAAACGCACACAAGAAAACCCCGATAAATGAAAATATTCCGTTGACACCCAGTCATCCAAACATCCATTCATTGTTTCGGTTCTCGTGTCTCTCATTCAAGTACAAATTTATATATATTTTGTGGTTTCTAAAAAATATTGACGATTGAGGAAGAGAGAGAGAGAGAGGAAGAGAGAGGAAGAGAGAGAGAGAGAGAGAGAGAGAGAGAGAGAGAGAGAGAGAGAGAGAGGAAGAGAGGGAGAGAGAGAGAGAGAGAGAGAGAGAGAGAGAGAGAGAGACACTGTCGCATGATATTTTTGTTTAGCAAGGCTTAGATAAATTTCGTGTTGGTGGTATTGGTGGAAATAGGGACTCTCACCCTGTCTATAGCTTTTAACAAAATATCGCCAATGACGAATGACAAGCAGCTACAGTGTTGTAGCTTTTAACAAAATATATCACCAATGACAAATGACAAGAACCAACAGTATTGTAGCTTTTAACAAACCGTGTCCTTTTCAAGGCTCTCAACAGTAGCTTTTAACGTGATGGTGTTGAGTAAAAAACCTTGGTTTTCTGACAATTTTTTATTTTCACGCGAGGGATGACACTGGAAATATTTGTGATATTAAAAGATGTTTCGATTTTTCTTGGTCAGACTCCGTAGCTTGTAACCTATCGTGAGATTGAAGAGTGTCAAATGAAAAAAATATTAAAAAAAGAAACCCGTGAGAATAATATTTGCCTTTTTTAATTTCCCTACCTTCTTTACCTTATCAAACAAATTGAAAGCGAAAACAACTTTAGTCAAACGAAATTGAAAGGGATGTAAGACCAAATATGTCCAGAGTTAAAAGAAAATTATAATGATATGCCCCGCCCCCAACCCTCAGGTTACGAAGCATGATTCTATGGCCGAAGGCAATTTTATGAGTTTTGAAAAAAGCTCCTGTGATTATCTTTGATTGTATAAGTACTGAAAATCCGGTACAAAGATAATTATTTCATTTCTCTTCAATACTTCGGGGTTTATAACGCTGGGGTCCGCTCGCTATTCATAATGACGGTTATTCGTAAGGACAGCTATTCGTAAGGACCGCTATTCATAATAGAAGAAGAGGGTCGCTGTTCATAATCGAAGAAGAGGGACACTATTCCAAGGTCCAAAAAACAATGTATACCAAATACTACCTAAAGACTGCAACACACTTTTAGGCTCTGGAGGGCCCAAGAGTGCAGCGTTTAAACAAATAAAAATGCAAAAAATCTTCTCACTCGGTTGCTACGCTCCCTCGCATAATATCCTTCAAAATGTACAAGTAAATACCGAGAAAATTGAAGGGTGAAAACAAGTATATTGCTAACGTTTATGCAATAGTTTTGTTGAGGAATATCAATTTTTAATACAACAAAACTTCAAAAGCCTGTGAGGGGGGTAGTCACTTCCGTCACCTTCATCCCTCTCATTCACTATGCTCCCTCGCATTTGCGTACTGATGGGGGCGGGGGCTTTAATTCAAACGTGGTTTAATTATTTCTAATTCGATACCAGTGATTTACAAATGTTGTAGAAATGGCATGATTTTCCCCTGATCTTCCTGGTTGCTCATCTGACCGAAATTAAATGCCTAAAATGCCTGAGCTTCCAGGGGCTCTGCTCCCTGGACCCCACCAAGGGCCCTAAGGCGGCCCCTTGATGCTCATATGATCGTAAATTAATGCCTAAAACCCCTAAGCTTCTGGGGGCTCTGCCCCCTGGACACCACCCCAATAAGTGACCTGCATGCCAGTGTCACAAATAAGGTATCAAAATATGCTCATCTAACCATAATTAAATGCCTAAAAACCCTGAGCTTCAGGGGGTTCCGCCCCCAGGATGCTCATCTGACCATAATAAATGCCTAAAACCCCTGAGCTTCATTAGGCTCCGCCCCTTGACATCCGCCGGGGCTTTGCGCCTTGACCCCACGCCAATGTAGGCTCCATTTTGCTTTGCTCTACCTGATCGTAAATGCTTTACCCCCCCCCCCCCCCCCCCCCCCCACTTTGAAAAACGTTCCCAGGACCTGCGTAACATGTAAGAGTGGTGGTGATGCGGATTTTTTTTCTCCCCCCCCCCTAAAAAAAAAAGTTTTTGCCCATTATGCCACTGCTCCCTCGTCCCTCTCATTTCGTCCCCCCCCCCCCCCCCCGGTCATGAAAAGAAATCGCCGCCCCTGCATATAAACAACCCCTTATAAATATGTCCGAACATAATTATACAGACCGACAATTCTGCTTTTCTCACAACCATGTCAATTAAAGATACTATGTCCCTTTTGCAGCCAACATCAAAATCTGTAGAACTTTGCAGGAATTATGAATATGTCATGTATGTCCTATCTGTGAAATTTAAACGTTAGCAGTGTCCTTATATTCAAATTATGCAAGGAAATCCGTTTACTTGCTAGACTTCACTGTCAGACACTATTGAGTTACTGACTGGCTTTTTTTCTTCTTTGGTAAATAACAGACATAAAATGAGCTGTAAAGGGTACATGAGCATTTGTCTACATCAATAACCCACTTCTTGTAATGGCCAAAAATAAACTGATTGAATCTTTGCGCAGCACAAAACGTACGACCATTCTGTACAATGGTCTGAAAATCGGACTATTACTTACTGGCTCAAAAGCTCCTAAGTCGATTCGACAACTAATAGTCGTTATTTTCACACTAAAAGATATTTTCAAGCCCCCCTTTTTGTAGGGAAGTTCTAAATTAGTATTATCTTTCAAATGCTGTTGGAATTTAACCTTTTCCTTTGTTTGACCTGCAAATGGGACATAGTACCTTTAAGAACTAAAATAGCCTTCACAGTATTCTCCGTCTCTCTTCTTCTTCTCCTCCTCTTTTTCTTTCTCTCTCCCGCTCTCCCATTCCCTCGCCTTCCCTCTTTCACACTTCAAAGCCTGTTCAAATGGGATACATGTACATACACTGGCAAAGAAAATCATAATGCAATTTCTGTGATGCAAAATTTTATTTATTTTCTGTCAAAACTTTTGACAACTCAACACGTTTTTAAGAATAGAGAATATAAGGGGGAAAAAGGGATAACATCGGGAAAATGGAATGGATAGGTGGGTGATCAACTAATACACACTAAGGTAAAGAATAAATGTCTATCTCGTGAGCAGATTTTACTAGCAAACATCACTTTTCATTTCCTACCAAAATCATCCTTCTCCACGACCAATCTTAGGTAACCAGAGTGCTTCGATTTGAATGCACAACTTTCACGCATGTCCATTAAGGACGCATAATTCACACACGGTTCAGATGGAAAATCCATCACCACAGGTTTCTAGTACTTCTTGCCCATCTATTTCAATTCTTCCATACCGTATTAACTGGAAGAATTTCCACCACTAAAACCTCTACCCCTCCATACCCACTTTCCTTTGGTTAGACAAGGAGTATGAAGGAGTCCAAGGGTTAACGCAGGACCGTCCGGTGCATGCCGCCTTTTCATACTAATGTTTCCTCGTCACAGACCCGTCTTCTTGACAGGTCCATGATCATCCACAGCCCAAGTCAAGCAAGGACATTCCCATTCAACATGTTATCAAGGATAACGGATGTCTTAGCCTGGGCCATTGGGACAGTGCGGTTTCTTTAATCTGTGACCGCTTTGATTCATCTCAACCTTTAGCTCACCCTTCCGAAATGTAAACATACTTCCTGAATGAAGTCGTGCCTACCTGCCACACATCATCAGTCTGAGTGATCCTCCAGCAAAGAGACTTGAAAGTCTGTCCATAAAGGTCAAATGAATGTGCCAAGGAGTGTTGGATTATGAAGACCAAGACAACCAAGGATGGATAACTCCGTCGGTAACAAAACACACTAGCCATTCTATGAAGATCATAGGGATATCCGAAAGCCTGTTCTTTGAAAGGCATTATTTCCTGCAATATTCCCCAAATCAGAAAACATGCATCCAAGAATCATGTCATCAAGTGATCAGAGAATGAACTGAAATTTCAGCACCCATCAGCAAAACCAAACTTAATTGAGCCATTCAACAAGGCCTAAGATCGTATTCGATTTTAATTCGAAAAGCACGTGCTGGACACATCTTGATACTCCACTAAAATGTCAAAACACACTTCTTCTCTACAATCCCCTGCAGTGTTAGGACGATGGGGCCGAGACCGTGGGAGGTTTAAGTGGAGATTGATCTAATGGATAACATGCACCTTCAACCAAGGGTCATGTTATACATCAAATCTTCCAAACCAAAGGCTACATTGAACAATGGTCTTCAATTCTGGGGCACACACCTATGTCATGCCTAATTGTTATCATGTCGAACTTTTGATTATAATTTGTTCAGTTTTTAAATGACAGAGCAATCCATTCAGAATCACTGTATAAACAGCATTGCAAAAACTAAATGGAAACTCAAAGATCAAATTTAAGAACTCTATAAATATATTCCATTCGATTTAGAAAAGGTGGAGAATACCCTTCCCTTTTTCAAAGCCGTTCATTTGAGATGCTACCATGGCAAAGAATTATTGAACCCCCGACTACCTGGAGATGCTGTCATTATAAAACATCCTTGAATCTCCTTTCTGAAAGATGTGAGGAGCAGACGCATACAAAATAAGTCTGTGCATAGTTTACATTAACTTTGTTTTTAAAAAATATATAAATTTGGCACTTGGTAAGGAAAACAACAAATGGAATGACTATTTTCAGCCTAAAATCCCATAAAGGCAAGTAATGTTACAATAACAAGATAACACAACATTTTCTTTGGTAATGGCGGACCCTGTAAAAAGGAACAAATCCACAAGGTCCCCGTTCTCTCCTGGCCTACCGTGGTAAACAAACATTCTGTATCCACAAAACCCCCAAAGGGTAAGTGGAAGTACAAACAAAACAAAAACAATGTGTAAGAAACAGGGACAGATTAATCGAAAGCCCGCATCTAGGGTGCAAACTGTCCCACAGATAAAGAGCCGAACTTTTTGGTCTACATTTAGAGACCAATCAAAATGCCCCTATTAATGACTTCACGATAAGACAGGGTCCCAGGACTTAGCAATTGTACCGAGACTGCTGGATTCCCAACAAAAACCTTGCCGACATGAAAACTATTGCATAATGAATACTTTGGTTTGTTGTATATGTACAAAAAAAAAATCAATGCTCGACACCCTGAGAAAATTACAAATACGGAATGAGTTGTACTTAAACTGTATCCATTATACACCAAGAAAAGCTTTGCCAAGAATGGCATAATGGCCCC
Organism: Strongylocentrotus droebachiensis; assembly: GCA_035222895.1. Classification (NCBI taxonomy): domain Eukaryota; kingdom Metazoa; phylum Echinodermata; class Echinoidea; order Camarodonta; family Strongylocentrotidae; genus Strongylocentrotus; species Strongylocentrotus droebachiensis. The sequence goes on from JAVYIG010010212.1 coordinate 44,560, forward strand.
TCGATTATCTCACAATTAAAGGAACAACGTAAGTTTCAAAGCTCTCATGGTACCAACCATACTTCCGAGTAGTTGCTACTTGAACAAGTCTGTAGCCAAGCCAAACTAGAATTAAGTTGTGTTACTCACTTACACTCTAAGTAACAAACCTTTATTTAAGACTGGATTATGATGAATAAGAAGAAGTTTTGGTGTCGACACAAACACGGCCTCCAAAAACAACTCTATAACAATGCATGATCTTCCATAGACCTGTCCTATGGCTTACACAGAGCTCTTAATACAGCCAAAGAACTCGATATCAAACACACTCCCAGAATCCAAACCATTACCGAGTGGAGGAGAGGACAATACTGATTCTGCTTAACGCTATCAGCCGATGGCACACGAAGAGAAACACATTTGGCAAGGTACAATAAAGTCTTTGATGAACACACACACTGTAGATTCCAGAGGAACTAGCACCGAGGAAGACAAGGCTTTGGCATTTCTTGTAGCTCCAGTACGTTCTGGTAGAACTACTGGACACTGGACAACCTAAGAAAGTATTTGATGTGCACCTCACATGAAGACATCTCCCGAGAGGCAGGAGGGCGTTAACTTGCAGACTTCAACAGAGTTAATGCCCTTCTAGCTCTCAGCATGAATATGTAGTAAACGGGTGCAGAGGCGTGACAAAGCTACTGTGTCCCTACTTACACATCTAGGGCTTGTGTCTTTGCAGCATGTCACCCAAGTTCCTTCCTTACCCCTGTAGAAATGTACAGGGGCTACACAGGAACTGCTTATTCCAAAGGTAAGAGAACATCACCAAGATGCTCTCCAACCAAGACATGTGAGGATACCCATTCTGGCTACCAAAGTAGCACTATCATACTTTCTAGGTTTGGACGGATTTGATGTTAATACTGTCGTGGTGTTTTGGGCGTTTTTTCTCTACCGCTCCCGCTTTTAGTCATCGCTTATTCCATCTTTCTTTTTTCCACCCCTTTTTATCGGCCCATATTCCGGCCATCTTGCATAATTTCTCTGCATAACAATCAAGGTAATTTTCCCTCCTTTGGTTCTCTCCATTTTTATAACTATCGCTGACGGATTGTCAGCTCAAAATACCACATAATGGCAACAAACAAACAACTTAACAATAAGAACATTAAAATAGAAACAGTATTGATTTGAACCTAGCTACGTATACAAAAATAGTTAAACATGATTTAAAAGCATAACAAATAAATGGATAGAAAAAGATTATACTTGATGAGATATGATTAAAATCTATTCTAATGGAATTGTTAGAGTAGATCAAAGATCATACTTATCAAACAAATTATGAAACTAACCTCATGTAATGAAATTAAATGAATATGTAGGTCAGGATTTACCATCAAGGCTTACATTCTAGTAGTCATAAGACAGAGATAAAGTATGCATTATCGGATGTGGCATGCCTACTCTAAAGAGTTAAGAAATGCAATTAATACCGATCAGAGACAACTTCTCTTTCTTTTTAGAACGTTTGTCTAAATATCAAGTAGATTCTACTTCTTACTACTGCAGTTGCTAGCAACGACTTTTGCCAATTTTAACGATTATGAAAGAAGAATTTTTGTTCTTCATTTTGATCCATGCATTTGTTAAGTCTACTAAGATATGTCATTTCTGCCAATCAGGTTAAATGCTCAAATCTGTACATTGTGTCTCATTCCAACCTACGCTTTTTTCAGACAACTGCTCTATAATGTTACAACATTAACCTCTTTTAAAACGAAAGCATCAAAGCTGGAATATTTCCTTCATCACTTCCAAAACAAAGAGTGCTCACACAAAACAAAACTGCAGTGAACATGACAAAATTGTCAACAATGAAATGATAATCACTTAACTCGCAGTGCTGAGGCACTAATACATCATGAAAGCACGAACCATTTACAAGAAGGTTGATTCATGTATTTGTAATATATAGAAATGTCTGATGGAATATTCTTGAATAATATTCTCAACAAAAGCTCAACTCCTTCCTCTTTCTTCATACTTCTGATTTCTCACTGCTGTATCCGCTGGAGATGTGCAAATGAATTTTTCTTCATTGATTCAAATGTTTATGGATCGATATCATTCTCAAACACGAATCTCATTTGTGTTTCTTCTCCAGGAAAGTGCAGATATCAAACAGGTGAAAGCTTGCTTTGATTGCCATGGCAACCTAATCCCATGACTCATCATCAGCAGCTCCTCCGCCACCGCCGCCACCGCCACCACCGCCGCCTCCAGATCCCCACTCGTCTCCACCACCGCCGCCGCTTCCTCCTCCCCTTCCTCCTCCTCGACCACCGAACTGTAGAGTAACAAAAGCAAAGAGATGAAAATGAGATTACTATCATGTAAACACTATGACTTACACAACATGGACACTTGTGATCCTGTGACATCTTTGACTACAGATTTGAGCTGATGCAATTTTATTTCTTTATGAACTATCAAAATCATTTCCACTACAGGATATTTTTCAAGGACTTCGCATCATTGTACCCATACTCTAGTTCAAATTTTTTTTAGTGCCCGTCTGCTGTAGGTCACATGAAAAATAGGTCCTACCTTTTGTTGATAGAAGGATTCTTGCATGTACATAACACATGTTGGATTCAAACCTGGTGCGGAGAACTCCAGTAAAAATAAATGTCTAGTGGCAAATTCTCCACGATATGGATTAGAATAATTGTCAATAAGGTGTAACCTGCAAAGAACAGGCTCTGACCACTTGACATCCCCTTTCTCCATCTCCCTCCTCCTTCTCTTTCTCATTCTGATCCCTCTCATCTCTTCTCCCTCCCTTCCAGTCATGCAATGCAATTCTATTTTTATGACAGGCATTGAAATCTTCTTCCTTCTTCTTCTCCCCTCTCCCTACTTCTTCTCCTCGACCTCCTCTCCTTATCCTTCTCTTCCTCCTTCTCCCTCCGTCCCTTCCTTCCAGTGGTGCAACACTATTCCATTCAATTTTAAACAGTTATGAAGAAAGGTTTAACAGGGACCCGTTTCACAAAGCCTTTTTTCAACGAAAATTGACAAAAATCAGTGACAAATCTGCTGATAACCAATCAGAAGCAAGGATTTCAGTAGCTTATAACAAAAAACTGTCATTTGTCACTGATGACAAGTTTTGTAAAATTGGGCCCAGGACTGACGCAGCCAGGGCATACATACCTTCCTGGTATCCCTGCCTCCAAAGCTTCCTCCAGCGTTTCCATGGTAGGTTCCAATGGCTGAATCAGCAGCCTCCTCTAAGAACTCTGGTACTTCCTGCTGTGCCTACATCATCAATACAAAGATTATATTAGAAAATGAACTAAGTATCACTGTCTTTGTTAATTATAATGTACTTTAACTGGTATTATTTGAAACAATTGTTAAAGAAATATGATATGTTTTGCATTGTAAATTGTCATGCAATTCAGCTGAGGCTGCGAAATGATATTAATGAACTGAGCTGAACTGATTACATAAATTACATGAACAATTCCATCAATAAAATTTGCTTTACTTCCATTGTAATGTATTTGGTACTGTTAGACACTGTTTAAAGGTTGAGGTAGGATATGTATCATTTCCTATAACGCATTAGAAGGAAAGTCACAAAACTCAGCTCATGCAAAGTTCGCTTCCCCAGACATGAATGTAAAGAGAATAAAATGTGGCTTGTGCTTTGCAGTGTAGACATTACTAATAAACATGTAATAAACTGTTAAGAACATATGTTCACCTGAGCTGTCTTCTTATGTGGAGTATAGCACTCAATCTCTCGATACGAGAGATTGAGTGCTATACAAAATTAATGAATTAATGAATTTGATACAAATTCATTAATTTATGATGGAAGATAAATATATGAAATAATTCTACAAGTTGCTTTCTATTATATGAAGACCCAATGACTCATATTATCTGAGCATATTAGTTTTATCCAAGCGTATTCTTGAATGTGTACGAACTACCAAAATATGATTTGCTCTTGATCTAAGGGGTTTTACGGGGCTATGCTGTATTGAAGATAAGAGCTTTCTATTATATGAAGACCCAATGACTCATATTATCTGAGCATATTAGTTTTATCCAAGCGTATTCTTGAATGTGTACTAACTACCAAAATATGATTTGCTCTTGATCTAAGGTGTTTTACGGGGCTATGCTGTATTCAAGATAAGAGCTTTAAAAGGCCGTCTGTACTAGTTTGGCTAGGAGGGATTACACCACCCAGGGTGGCCACTGACAGGTGGCCATCTCTTCAAATCAGCTTTCAATGAACATAAGAAAAAGAGGATAAGGGGGAACAACAGGCACTGATAAGGCATTGTTTGCTTTATAGAGGGTGCAAGTAGCTTATATGTAGTGCAGTGGGGCTTTAAAGAGACTTACATCAGCCAAGATTTTAATGAGAGCTCTCGCGATGTTAGCATCCTTTTCTGCATCATAGAAGCTAGTCGATCGTCCAAGGTTTCCGACACGTCCGGTACGCCCGATGCGATGCACGTACTCATCAATGTCGCTCGGGAGGTCGTAGTTCACCACGTGCTTGACCCCTGGGATGTCCAGACCTCTGGCGGCGACAGACGTGGCAACGAGGATTGGTGCCTTGCCGGTCTTGAAGTCACGCAGGGCTTCCTCACGCTCCTGCTGCTGACGGTCACTGGTTGACAAAAAAATAAAAATAAAAAGTTGTTCTTCTAAATTTGATCTCCCTTTGGACATGTGAGTGAAGCATCAGAAAAGTAAATATCTTGACATAATCATCTTGCTTAATACAGGTAGTGGATGACAGGATATTACATCAAGTTTTCTCTATATTTATCTTCATCACATTTGAACAAGTTCCACTAAAGACTTGTACATTGGTATATATGTTCAAATGACTTAAAAATATAAATGACAAAACGTTATTTACTGATTTATGTTCAACTGCAAATTCATGCAACATTCAATGTAACAAATCCTTTTGAAAGATACTATGAAAAAGCGGATGACCATTGTCCCATGAAAAGCCAGTGCTCATAACACTGGTGGTAATGAATTCAGACTGACCGAGACAAATGTAAGTACCTAATTTCTTTGGAGAACTGCTGAAATTTCCTTGGTTATTTTCTTCCCGATTTTTATGATTTCCCCCCCGAAATTCTGACCTTTCTCTGTCTGGCAAAAAAAAGGTAAATAATTTTCGAGGATAGCTGAAAACCGTGCAAGAAGTCATAGTAGACTCTGTCATGTGGAGGAGAACCTAGCTCATGTCTCAAAACTTCGACCTGAATAGAGAACTGAGAATCCCTATTCAGTCTAATGAAGAGATTTTTGATCTGCCTCCGTTAGATTGTCAGATGAAGAACAGTAATCGGCTTCTCTGAAGTCAAACAAAGAGGCTTGATCCTTACATCAACAACCCTGTTTATTCCTTTTTAGTCCATTAATTGCACCAGAAAAAACAAATATATCAACAAGACAAACTATTGACCCTCTACAAGTAAGCACTTAACTCCTTATATTCTTGGAGAAAACTTAATCTTGGCTGTTTAGCTGTAGCTGAGCAGATTAGATTAGTCCAGAATTATGGAGAGCCATATGTCACCTTCTTTATACTAAAAGATTACCATAATTCTGTAAGGACTAATTTCATGTCGTCATGTCAAAAAAGTGCGTCTTCAACAAAACTTCAACCAATATTGAGATTGATTTAAACTTGAAGAAAGTGATGGCTTACCCATGGATGCTGGTGGTGGGGAATTCAGATTGACTGAGAAGAGAGGCCAAGAAATCAGCATTCCTCTTTGTTGAGACGAACACCAGAGTACGGTCATCATCTGAAAATGAAAAAGAATCAAAAGAAAGAAGCAGATTGAACACTTGTACCACCAAAGAGATAAAGAATAATTGTATCTTTGATCAGTTTCATTTGACCAATGAAGAAAAAAATATTTGGGGCTAGTCGGGGATGATATCATTATTACTTGAAAGCATGTCATTCATAGTCCCATCCCCCCTCTCCCAACATGCACATAAATCAATCATAGTTTGACGTTTCTAAGTTAATCTAGACAGGTCATCACCACTGTCCTCTTTCAACTTAACTATTCAAAATTGATTTCTCTTTATTACTTTTTATAGCTTTCTGATATTTTGAACTATAACTCCTTTCAGTTAAACAAGGAGACATTACGGCAAGGATCCCTCACTAGCCAGCACGTACAGTTCTGAAAGGCAATGATATCCACAGCTAACTTCTCAGCCCTGTTTCACAAAACTTGTTATCAATGAAAACTTACAATAACTGTTATAAGCTACTGAAATGTGGACCTCTAATTGGCTGAGAGCTACTATGTCATAGAATATTATCATTTGTTATCGACAAGAGGTTTTATGAAACAGGGCCCTGATACATCACATTGTTGAACGGGCATCAATGTGAACTAACAAGAGTCCTGACATGACATATCGTTTCAAGCCCCCGGGGGACACCCATCTAATCTTTCCCTCAAATCCAATCCAATCCAAAAGATATTTGATATAGCGCCTTTTCCTTGCAGTTACAAAGCGCTGCACATAGGCTCCACAAAGTTTGGGCCACTTAAAAACAAAAGTTAAACACTTCTCAGAGATCAGTCAAGTACATGTAGGCTGGTAATAAAGTAATTTCTAGCAGAATAGATTTGACTTGAGTAATTTCCTCGCATACCTTTCTGATCCCTCAGGATCTCCATCAGCTTATCCCGCTTGTCGAACTGCCCGACCGCGAACACCCTCTGCTCAATATCAGAGGCAGCTCCTCCTACCCTCCCTACCGTCAAGAAGAGGTAGTCGTTGAGGTACTCCCCTGCCTTCTCCTGGACCTCGTTGGGGAAGGTCGCACTGAACATCAGGGTCTGACGATCACCCTTGGCAGGCATGTGAGGATGCTCGATGAGTCTCTGGATATCAGGACCGAAACCCATGTCCAACATACGGTCGGCTTCGTCAAGGATCAGGAACTTCAGCTTGCCGAGGCCGATCTAGATTGGAGAAGAACACAGAGTGTGAGACACAGAGTTAAAGTCATGGTGGCTAACAGATAATGGAAAGGTTTAATGAGGGTATCATGCATACAACGTAATTGCTCTTTATTACAATTTAAAATCTAAATAATGAAGTAAATCAACAGATTTTCTGATTTGAATTTTAACAGGGTTCCCAGCATTTCAAGAAAATAAAATTCCATATTTTCCCCTGCTGGGGATCAAATACAAGGATCTTAAAAATAGCGCTTTTACACTAAAAAGCCATGATGGCCAATTGTCTAGTGTATGTCCTGTTTGTACACAAGAAAATATAAGTACCTAACTTTGTTTGAGGACTGCTGCAATTTCCTGTTACTTTTTTCTTCCTGATTTCAATGATTTGTTTTCCCCACGAAAAAGGTCCCTGACCATTCTCAGGTGGCAAAGGAAGGTAAATAATTTCTAAATGATTTCAAGGATTTCCTGATTGCGAAGATAGCTGGGAAACCCTGTAAGAGGTCATAGAGAATCTAGCTCATGTCTCAAAACTTCGACCTGAATAGAGAACTGAGAATCCCTATTCAGTCTAATGAAGAGATTTTTGATCTGCCTCTGTTAGATTGTCAGATGAAGAACAGTAATCGGCTTCTCTGAATTCAAACAAAGAGGCTTGATCCTAACATCACCCATGTTTATTCCTTGTAAGTCCATTAATTGCAGCAGAAGAAACAAATATATCTACAAGACAAATTATTGTCCCTCTAAAAGTAAGCACCTTTCTCCTTATATTCTTGGAGAAAACTTAATCTTGGCTGTTTAACAGTAACTAAGCAGATTAGATTAGTCCAGAATTATGGAGAGCCAAATGTCACCTTCATTATTCAAAAAATTTACCATAATTCTGTATATACTTGGTACTCGAAGGACGAATCTTATGTCATCATGGAATTATTTTTGTTGCTCTAAAGATCATAATGGTGAGAGAAAACACGTGGCATGAACGGCCTGCCATAGTTAGTCCAACTTTAAGTTGATCTTAGTCTTTGTGAAAGCCAGGTTCACTTACATATCCTCTGGTTACGAAGTCATGCATACGTCCGGGGGTGGCTACCAGGATGGAGCATCCCTTCTGACACTCTCTCATCTGATGACTGACGCTGGTGCCTCCATACACCACGCAAGGTCGTACGGTGGTGCCGCGACAGAACTTGCGTGCCTCGTTGTAGATCTGGATGGCCAGCTCGCGGGTTGGCGAGACAATGAGGGCCAGAGGTTCCTGGATCACGTTGAAGGTGCTGATGCATCCTCCGTGGGTGATCATGTTGGTGATGATGGGTAGGAGGAATGCCGCCTGATCACAAATAAAAAAGAATGTTTTTAAACGTGCCATGAATTGTCAAACAATTAAAACATGAGGTTTACAACGAGGCCTGAAAAGAAAAGATGTTGTGTTGCCCTTTAGGTGCCAAAACATGGATCAGTCAGTCGGAAATATAATTTTTATTTTTTACTCCCTCTTTTGGCTGACGTTTCTCAGTTTTGAATGCTTTAATACATTTTTTCTCTAATTTGTATAGGCCTAATAACGCTCAAATCTGTTATACACGGAGCCATAAATGGGTCTTAGGATACCCATGGAAACGATTGCCCCATGGTTAATATTAAAAGCATTGCTTCTAAATTGTGGTCACTTAGAAAAACACTATGTTAGGATTCTCCTATTGACAAAGGTGTTCTCATGATCCAACATTTGCTCAGTTGCTTGCTTCCCTACAGCACTTGGGGTCACATGACAACAAATTCCTCCCAAACTTACCGTCTTTCCTGATCCTGTTTGGGCACAGGCCATCAGATCACGTCCACAAGAAATGATGGGCATTCCATACTTCTGCACAGGTGTCGGCTTAGCATAGTGAGCCTTGCGCACGTTGGACAATACTGTCTCATCTAGCTCGGCCTCCTCAAAAGCTCGTATATTTTTCGGCCTGTCTCGACCTGTATGAAGCACAAACAAAATGAATGAAGGATTCATGTAACACAAGAAAAGATGTACAGCAAATATACATGCCTCACATATATCTAGAAAGCCTAAAAAAATGATTCAAAACCATTTAATGTGCAAATGACAGGACCCGGTGACCCCCTGCGCAACAAAGAGCCCCCGGTTGCCATTCATTCACACATAAAATAGTTTTGATCCTCACGTACTTGTGTGTTATAAGGTATATTATATACCTCACTTAAGTAATCCAGCAATCTGATTGGTCGAAATTGCATTCATAAACTTTAACTGTTCCCGAAAATTCCCAGTAACCATGGTTAAAACAGTTCTAAAATCCCAATAACCATGGTTATTGGGAAAATAGGTCAGTCTCCATGGTTACCCCATAGGTTTACATGTTAAAAAATGGTCTGAGCGATTGAGGATACCGTACGTGTGCGAAAAATTGGTCGGTAATTTCAATACAATTGAATCTCGATCGATCTTACCAACAATTTTATCTTGCATTGTTGACATGAAGACGAAAATAAACTTCCAAAAACAAAACAAGGGAAACGCTCTCGGCGGTCTCGCCTGCATAACGCAATTCAATATGATAAACCAGAACGTCAATGACGTACATTGTAGTGCTCATCCGCATCTCGCAACAACAAATATCGTGGTACACTTTTGAACTGGTCAAAAAATAAAAATGTGATGCCCTGGAAGGGACATAATTTCATTTCATTTGCATAAAGTACCATAAATAATCAATGGAGCAAAATCTCAAAATTCTGTGTAGAAGTTTAGTGTTCCAAATTTAGCTCTACCAGATAAGGCAAACCAAATCAAAATCGGTCAAGAAATGAGGGAGAAGAAGCAATTTTTGTTATATTTGGAATAAATTTGCATAAATTACCATAATTAATTAATGGAGAACAATTTCAAAATTCTGTGTAGACCTTTAGTGTACCAAAGTTAGCTCTACGATATAAAGCAAACCAAATCAAAATCGGTCGAAATATGAAGGAGAAGAAGCATTTTTTGTGATTTTTAAATTATTTTTGGAATAAATTTGCATTATTATCATAATTAATCAATGGGAGTAAAATCTCAAAATTCTGTGTAGAAGTTTAGTGTTCCAAATTTAGCTCTACCAGATAAGGCAAACCAAATCAAAATCGGTCAAGAAATGAGGGAGAAGTAGCAATTTTTGTTATTTTTGGAAAAAATTTGCATAAATTACCATTATTAATTAATGGAGAACAATTTCAAAATTCGGTGTAGAAGTTTAGTGTACCAAAGTTAGCTCTACCAGATAAAGCAAACCAAATCAAAATCGGTCGAGAAATGAAGGAGAAGAAGCATTTTTTGTGATTTCAAATAAATTTGCATAAATTAGCATAGATAATGAATTTCACGATTCTGTGTACAAGTTTTAAATCCCCCTCCTAGCCCTATCATATGAAACAATCAGAATCAAAATCGGTTGAAAAATAAGGAAGCATTTTGAAAATCTTGATGATGATGCCACAACATAGTCCAAGTCTGTTGACCTGAAATGACCTTTGACCTTGACTTTGTGATCTGAAATTCTACTCACATGATTGGGGATACTTGATTACCCTATAGTCCAAGTTTCATTGACTCAGAACTTATACTTTAAAAATTATATCAAAAATTCAAAAACTTAACCTTAGGTTAAGTTTTCGATGATGATGCTACAACATAGTCCAAGTCTGTTGACCTGAAATGACCTTTGACCTTGACTTTGTGATCTGAAATTCTACTCACATGATTGGGGATACTTGATTACCCTATAATCCAAGTTTCATTGACTAAGAACCTATACTTTAAAAATTATATCAAAAATTCAAAAACTTAACCTTAGGTTAAGTTTTTGATGTTGACGCCGTCGCCGTCGCCGCCGCCGCCGTCGCCGCCGCCGTCACCGGAAAAGCGGCGCCTATGTCTCGCTTTTTGCTACGCAGGCGAGACAAAAACAACATCTGCCGATAGATATTGATCTAAGTTCGTGCCAATATGCATTGCAAAAGTAAAAGAAGGGTCCGTTTAATGGAGCTTTTGCGAAGCATCCATCACGCGAATCCGTTTTCAATTCATTTTAATGTATATATTGGAGAAAACTGCCAAACATGTTAAAAGTGCGCGATGGCCGAGTGGTCTACGGCGTTGTTTGCAGATAAATCACCTCATGTACGCAAGAGTTCGAATCCCATCTTCGACCAAAAAAAAAAAAAATAATATTTTTTATTTTTTAGTCTATTTTTTTTCGGCATATAAAAGTATTAATGACTGCTTTAATATTCGAGAAATAGATGTTTTTATACGCTCTCGGGAAGGTTACAATTGGGCTATTCCCCTCGGCACGCCTCAGGAAATAGCACAATTCTAACCTTCCCTTGAGCGTATAAAAACAACTATTTCTCTCAAAGCAGTCATTAATACTATAGAGTGAATGGCACTATGCCTCTGCCATTCTATTTTGCCACAGCATATTTTAAGGGAGATTTATCACATCATATGTGAATGAGATCTAAAGGACTCTTGCAGTAAATCCAACATTAATCTTTCACAACTTGTTAAGGACAGCCGTTTTCATGACAAGAAACTCAAAGAATGAATTGCAAAGATTTAGTGCTGTATCCACTGTGATTTGACCATTTCATAGCATGAAACTTTCATGAATGTGGTTTTTCCTGTGTTTCATCGCTACTCACCACTGACTTCTACGGGGATATCATCATACTTGTTGAAGTTGATTCCTTGTTCAGTGCTTATGTAGATCTGCGATTCTTCCTCGGATGGGTCAGGAGGAACGTAGGTGGATGCTGGCGGCTTGGCTGGAAATAAACACAACCATACATAATTAATATCATTAGTCAATTATGCTTTCATGATCTACGTGTCATATTGGTGGAGGTGCTGTGGTGTAGTGGATAAGCACCTGGGGGGCATTTCACAAAATTCGTCATTAGTGACAAATAACAGTTTCTTTTAGAAGCTACTGAAATCCTTGCTTCTGATTGGTTATCATATTTGTCACTGATTTTGTCATTTGTCATTGAGAAAAAGGCTTTGTGAAACGGGTCCCTGGACTATGAAGCTCAAGGTATTTGGATTGAATCCGTCACGCCACCAACGTCCTTCAGCAAGAAATTAAAGATAAACTCCAGTACTGGTAATGCGATTGCATTGTGAAAGAAAAGGTGTGGAATGGATCAGAAACAGTTGATCATGTAGCATGTAAGTATTGGTGTGCACTGCAAGGTTCTGGAGTCATCAAAATCATAATAAATTTGGCCGAGTCTTGGTAAAGTAACAAGCACCGACACAGAAAGCTATATATGGGACAACACACATGGTGTCGGGGTTGGTACTACCTTGATTTCCTTGTCTTTCTATGCTCATTACTCAGCCAGTATACATTTTCTTCCAAAATTGTTTGGCACATGTCTTTTATTTGTAATCTTGAACATTCAATGTAAGTTTCGTTTGATTCTGTGAGAATTAATTTTCTTTTTTTTACCAGAACTGGAGTTTATCTTTAAGCTACATTTGCCACATTCCACTTAGGTGGGGTAAACAGGTAACTGGCAGGAATTAATTCTTCAAAATGCTAGAGTACCGTAATAGCAGCTACGCTAAGCTAATAAGTGCGTCAGACATGAGCACTATACAAGAAACTGATACTATTATCATTATTACTCAAATATTGTACAAATATTTATTCTAAAACATAATTAATCATAATTCTTTAGAAAGCCATAAAAAAGTAAGCTCACCTTCACCACCTTCGCCTTCATCTATAGAAAAACAGAGACAATAACAAAATTTCAGAATGAATTAGACCTCGACATCACTATTTGCCATCATCATAATCATTATTTTTGCCCTTGGAATTTCTTTTTTTTTCAGTTTACATGTTGAATAATAATTAGTAATTCTGCTAGTATCATTCATTTGGCACTTTCAATATAAGTATTAAAAAAAAGAACATACAAATGAGTTAACAAGTTATGACATTAATTTCTTAGAAACTGGTGAACCGACCAGGCTGCCTGGGAAGGAATAGGTCAACAAAATCAATATAGTATACAGAATATCGAATGATCCAAAAACTTAATTTCTCCCAAAAGAAAGTCTCCAACCTATACCTAAATACTCAAACAAGAGATGGGTATGGGATCTAAACTTACTTCTTGTATCTGGATTGGGGCAATCCTTGGCAAAGTGGCCCTCTTCCTGACATCTAAAGCACTTTCCCCCACCTCCACCTCCTCCACCTGTTATAGAATGAACGACACATGAACAGTAACCTATTTCTGAAAGTGACCCAGACATGGGCATAGACACTGGTACCAATGGAAGGAGGGTTGTTTCACATGAGAAATGGTACCGGCGTGTGGCTCAGTCAGTAGAGCGCCCGCCTCACAACCGAGAGGTCGTGGGTTCGAACCCCGGCCGCGTCATACCAAAAGACGGGATAGAGCAACGTCGATCTGCGCTGCTCAGTGGCTGCCGGGCTCACAATCAATTGGGCAAAAAGAATTTCCATTTTCAGTTTAACTTAATAAAATTTAGAGTGGACTTTAAATATTATTATTATTATTGTAGTAATTTGAGATAGTTGCCTCCTGTGGCTAGGCCTGGATTTGGGGCGGGCTATTGTTCGATGTGCACTCAGGCCTCTCTTGCAATGGCTTGAGTGCAGGCTGGAAAATGGCCTGGGCTTGGGTTCGGTTGCAAGAGGTGACAGCTTTCACATTACTGGAGAGGACATTACTGCAGAGAAGTCACAAGTGGTGCATGGGCAATTGAGTTACATGTGAGTTAATCATTCGATTATTCTTATAAATGATACATTTATTGTTATATATGTACATGTATCCTACTTATATGCTTGTTAAACAATTATTGATGTCCCTATGGATATTGGCAGAATTTAAGTGTGTAGTGTTCAATCCTTTTTATAGTATTTGAGTGGCGTATGTGTATGTATACGAAGAGAAATCCTAAACTCGCACTTGTTAATTTTAGTTGGTGGTAGGACGTTTTACGATTTTACCCAGATGAATGGGCTATATAACTGAATTTTACTGCATGATGTGAATTGTAATATATTGCGTTTTATCCCTCAACTCATAGGACTTCAAAGACTGTATTGTACAAGGGCGTACGTTGAAGACAAGCCTTTTTTTTTAATATAGTGTGGGCGGTGAGTTTATTGGATTTTATTGTATTAAGAAGATATTGTTTGCATTATGTATTGTATGAATCTGTTGTTGCTTTTTTACACTTCAACTGTAATTTAGGTTTTGCTTAAGTGATGTAAGACAATATATATGTGAAATGAAAAGTTAACTGTCCTTCATCAGTTATATTAGACATGATGTATTATTCAATTTAACCTATTCATTAAAATCATGAAAATAATAGTGATAATTATTTTGTTGACACAATATTGTGAAGCTGGTCTATAATGAACTTATTCACTGAACACCTTCTTTGTTGCTGATACAGATCATGAAGTATATAATTATGTAATTGGTTATTTGAATATTATGATGTTTTTAATTTACATTTGTTTTTACTCTTGTGCTTCTACAGGGGCTGTTTTGTTGCCTTCAATCAAAATAAAATAACCTTCCATCAACTACAAAGCGTCTAAGAGTGAATTTATTGGCCTTTCTTTCATTATTATTAAGATTGACAAATGCTGTAAAAGTTTTGTTTTGTTTTAGGGGACATTTTGTGTCTAATACTGGATGATGAATAAATTTCAACAACTCTGACACTTACTTGAGTCTCCACCTTGTGGGCACTCGCGAGACATGTGACCAGCTTCGCCACATTTGTAACAAGTCCTGTCACCACCACCACTACGTCCTCCTCCTAAAACAGAATACACAACAAAATAATAATATTATATATTCTAAACAAGGCTACTTAAAAAACACAAATGAAAGGTACATACATGTAAATTGAAACTACTTTCACTACAATTTAAAAAAGAAGAAGAATACTATAGGGTCAAAGAGGGACGATGTCTCCTCCTGCAACATAACAAAATAATGCAACAACTTATTCACTGCAAGGTCAGCTTTTTAAGCACAAATTCAAGCAAGGAATTTACCTAAAATCATAAAGATAAGTCTCGTACGAAATCAAAGTTCATCAGATTAAGGAGTGAGGAGACAAAACAAAAAAACAAACATGTGAAACCTGTACCAGTCATGGGTTGTACAATAACAAGAATGTATAATTAGTTTATACCTGACGAGTCTTTTGTGGGGCAATCCCTTGACATGTGTCCTGATTCACCGCAACTGTAACAGGCTCCTCCTCCGCCGCCGCTACGTCCACCTGAAAAAATGACGGTAAAAATCTGCTTTAGCGACCACCTGTATGTAAAGACTACAATACATATTTCCTTTGACAAGCATTTTTCATACAAACCTACAGTAAAGGAACCTGTACAGAAAGACCACCTGCCTGTAAAGACCACTTTCCTCGTCTCCCTTGAATGGTCTATATATACAAGTCTCCCTATTAATATCAAAACTTAAATTACATAAACTCACAATAAAACAGACAAATGACAAGTTTTTAAATCGTCCTACAACAACTGGAACAGCTATGAATTCTGTCACTTGCCCACTTAATTCAAAATAGAAAGGATACTCACCCGAAGAGTCTTTTGTGGGACACTCTCGTGACATGTGTCCGGTCTCGCCGCAATTGTAGCAACTTCTATCGCCACCACCACCACCACGTCCTCCTCCTGTGTACCAGACAAATAAGTAATATGTTGTCAGTAACAAGAGGCCAGTATAAAGAAGAATGCTATTTAATTGATGTAAATAATAATGTGAACATTATCCCTAACCCTCAGCCTTTCTTATACAGTCATATAAAGAAAGCAAATTCTTCACATTACATTTATGGGCATTATCATGAAAATCAGATTAATCTTGTTACTTCATTCTACCTGCCCCCAAAAAGGGGGGGGGGGAATTTTTTTAAATTAAGGACTACAAGGGCAATCTTTCCCTGAAAGAACAACATAGGTATTGAACTTCGCATGAACAAGCTCTATGTCCCAAAGCAATGTAAGTACGGTAAGTGATTGGCAAGTTCATTTTGGTGAAAAACAAGCCTCTCTTACGAGACCAGGGGGGTGATTCACAAAGATCCTAAGTTGAGCTTATCTCCAAGTTCGACCTAACAGTTATGGAAAGCCAATAGCATCCTTGAAAATACTGTTGTAAAAGTCATTTTAAAAGGCATAAAATCTTGTTTCAAATCATTCATATTTTTTATTATCATGGGAGATTTCATGTTGAGGAATTTATGAAAAGTCTAAAAATATGTGAATTTTTGCTTTTGAATATATTTCATTATAAGGCTACAAATGGCTCTCCATAATATTTTAAAGTCCAACTTAAAGGTAATACAAAGTTTTGGTATGGGGTCATGAATTTGATTCAAATGAACATATTTGAAGCATATGCGATCCTACAATATTCAGTGATCGTTGTCTTGTTGAAATCGAGTCTAAAGTTATGAAATTGTAAATAATAAACTCTTTATGTTGTATAGCTCCCTCTCAAGGTAAAGATATCAATTAAGCTAAAACAATGCTTCTTGACTAAAATCGAGCGATTAGCTATTCACGTTTGGAAATTATATATCACAACTACATATTCTGAGATTTTCATGATAGCAGCTACCATTTTACGGCCGTAAGCGCTATTAGAAATTAATCAAAATTTACCGGGAGCACCGGTAAATTTTTATATTCAATTTTTCTCAAAAGCAAAAGTCTTTCAGGGGCTAACTTTTCTAGTGCTTATATTACATCCACAGGGGCATCCAAATATACCAACATTGTAAAGAATCACTATCCACCCAATTTTCAAAATTTCCCAAAACTTTGTATTACCTTTAAGTTAAGTTCGACTTAAAATCTTTGTGAAACACCGCCTGTACTTGGAATCAATACTAACCTGAAGAGTCCTTTGTGGGACATTCTCTTGACATGTGACCTGTTTCACCGCAGTTATAACAGGATCTATCTCCACCTCCACGTCCTCCTCCTGATAAAAGCAATTTGTAAACAAACATTTATAAATAATAATAATAATAATAATAGTGGCTACTTGTATAGCGCACAGGTCCACCTTTTGGTACTCATGGTGCTTAGAGAAAAATACATGTAACAAACATAAGAAAAAATGAAATTCTCCTAGACATAGTAAATATATATCTTAGCAAATATACAAATTTCAATGCAAGATTGCTTGGATTGATAAAATGAAAGGGTATACAACTGAATGTTTTGTCTATTGCTAAAAAAAATTGAAAAAGTGGGACATATATTCTATCCTTTTATCATTATTCAAATATAGTACACGGTTTGGATATACACTAGGACGAAAATGGGTTTACAAACATTATCTGATGATATTTTGAGGTTTTAGAGTCTTGTGCAGAAATAGATGGTCTGTAGAATTTGTATGCAAGGCCAGTGTAAATAGCTACATGTAAGATGCTTTAGTAATCCCAGATTAGCATTAATAAATGTCTATTTTAAGGAATTTTTAGCACAAGAAAAAATGCTCATACTTATGCAGAAAAGCAAAACCTTTGCCATAAGATGGCACTATTCACAGAGGACTAATCAGGCATATCTCTAATACACAAGTAAACACAATACCACTTTGCACACAGAAGTTACGGAAATCAAGCTTTGGAGTATGTGGCATTCAGCAACGAATATGAAGTACCATTTACATGTATGGAAAGACTGGGGATTCCCACAATGGATGAAGTGGGGAATACCCCACCTACATTGTATGAGGGCAAACAAACCTGAAGAATCTCCATTGGGGCAATCTCTGGCCATGTGCCCTTCTTCTTGGCACTTGTAACATGCACCTCCACCACCACCTCCCTCACCTATATATATATATAACATTGCATTGCACAGAACAAGATAGGGTGAACAAGAGAGAAAAGAGGCATGGGGGATAAAGGGTGAGTAGAGGAAATATAAGGATGCAAACTATAAACTGTAATACATAGACAGACTGGGATGCATGTACACCAACAGACTGGGATAAATGTACACATAAAGCCAAAAAGGAGTTCACAGATAACCTCATTACCATCTAATAAATTTTGCAAATGTGCAGAGAAAAGAAATAATGTGAAACAAACTGCAAACAAAAAACAAATAATGGCAGTATTCTACACTACTACTATGCGAAAATGAATTTAGCACAGCGATTTCAAAGAGATACTACATTATGTCCCTGTTCCAAAGATTTTGGATGAACAGATATTTCATTTCTAAAGCTCAATAGAAATGAATAAATGATGGTAGATTGTATGACTAGATACGCAAATTAGTTGATATGATCAAGATAATCATATAACTACATGAGCATCAATTATGGGTCACAATGCACATAGGAACGCATTTGAAAGAGAAGGATAGATAGGATAAAAAAGAAGAGTCCTTACGTCTGCCGCCGAATCCTCCTCCTCCTCCACGGCCCCCTATTCAAAAGATAATAGATATTTCTAAATACACAGAGATAGAGACATAAACAATGATCATATGGCTTCATGAAGATGAATCCCAAGACAGAAATGAGGAATTACAACCTCCCTGTAAAAAGGGTTCACATATCTGTGTTTTGAAAGTGCCACAAATTTGCTTTTGCTAGCCTAGAGCTTCATGCCCCTTCTCCTTGGTTTCTTGCATGACCTGAATTGAGCTTCTATGAGAATAAAGACAGTGCTTAACCCTATGTTAACTGGGGGGGGGGGGGGGTCAATTTGACCCCCCCCCCCCCTGTAGAAATTTCGCGACTTCTCTGAAACCGCGGCAGATATAACATTTTCCTTTCATGAATTTTTACTTTTGAGTCTTACGCACCTTTTAAAACAATTTTTTCGAAAATCGGACCTACGGTTACAAGGTCACGTGACGTTTTGTCTTTGCATGTCAGCCCGAAAATCGCTCATTTTCGTGATTTGTGTACAAAACATATGTAAAAGTCATTTTTCCTAAAAATAGATAAAACATTGGTTATTCAGTCTTGTTTAAAGTTTAGATGTTTGTTTTGGGGTCAAAATAGTTGAATTGTAGTTATAAATGAAATAAAACAACAAAAACAATAAAATACATAAGTTAAAAAAACAATGAAATACATAAGAAATTATAAAAACAAGAGATAACATAAGGAATAACCTAGCTCTTCCAATTTTCTGTGTTATATTATTATTCCAAATGGTCTAATAAATATATGTAGTGAAAAAGAATACTTAAATATGAATAATCTATGTTTATGGGCAGAAATGTGAATTGTATGACCTTATTTGCATACATTACCATAAATATGCAAATGAGTGATTTTTTCAAAAATTTGAAATTACCATAGTATTTTATACACTTCACTTGACATGCATGCAAATTTTCGCGGCGATCGGCGGTGAAACGGCCGAGATCTTAGGGGGGGGTCAAA
The DNA here is from genome assembly GCA_035222895.1 of Strongylocentrotus droebachiensis. Classification (NCBI taxonomy): domain Eukaryota; kingdom Metazoa; phylum Echinodermata; class Echinoidea; order Camarodonta; family Strongylocentrotidae; genus Strongylocentrotus; species Strongylocentrotus droebachiensis. The sequence continues at coordinate 64,113 of JAVYIG010010212.1, forward strand.
TTGACCCCCCCCCCCCCCCCAGTAAAAACCTGGTCTGAAATAGCCCAGTTAAGATAGGGTTAAGGGGATTACCAACCAAATGTGATCATTGACACGATCTACCCAGTACAGCTCTACTAAAAGTATTCTGATTAAAACAAGAAAAACGTAACTACGGTACAGGCAATACCAAAAGAGCTGTAAGTTTTATAAGCAGAACTTGACTGCAGATTCACATATTTTAAACATATTATTTCAGTAGCATTTCAGTATTTTTGCTCATACACAAAAAAGAGATAAGAAAAACCACTCACCACCACCACCTCCTCCTCCTCCACCGAACGATTTGCTACCAAAGCTGCTCTTGCCTAACCCATTATCACCATCACCGCCCCATGGACTGCTACTTGAACCACTCTTAGATGGGCTCTCATCCCACCCACCGCTACTCTCTCCTCCTCCATTGGTAGTCCCATTGGTCATACCACCGACACCACCACCGTTTGAAGCAAAGGGGGAGAACCCGCGACCCCTTCCTCGACCTCGACCGACTCCAACGCCCAGTCCATCCTGGAATGATAGATCAATAAGTATTTAATTTATCTCAAATGCTTAGGAAAGGGTTTTATGTACATGTAGGTAATTGCTATTTTGTCAAGTTTGATATTACTTAGTTCTTTCAATTATTAACAGATAATTATTTATTGCATCGTTATACAACCACTAACTGAAAAAAGTTGTGTATTTCATTTAATGTACATTTCATTTACTGCAACCAATTTTTAAGATTAGAAGACGCACATTCTGAAATCCGAAATATATTTTTGGAGAAGGATAATTTTAAGTGATGTTTAAACTTGCAAAGGGGCATCTGAATCACACATACAAATATTGATCAGCACTTTATACAGTATTTTGTAGGGTACTTGATTATAATTTCTAAAAATTAAAGAAAATTGTGGTACAATAAATAATCGAATATCCTTGAGTTTGCAACTGTAGCTCAAGAGACTAAAATATACAGTATTTTGCAAAAGTAAAATCATTCTTGATGTTTCAGACATCACAACTGTTATGCTCTAGTTTAAATGCATTCATCAAATTTGAGTATCTACACTGTACATGTAGGGCCTACATTACATGTACATGTTAAAGGGGTACCAAGTACATTATATGCTCAAATTATGTGCAGATGATTGGACTATACAATAAGCTCAATGACCGTGAAACTGTTAACTCGTTTGCCTCTGGAAAGTACACAATCCGTATTCCATGCAGTCAAGTATGTCAATCTGTGTATTGTATGAGGTTATTTTTCTGTTTTCTCAATAGTATGTTCAACCAACCAACTACTAGCAAATACACATTTTACAAAAGGCAATCACCAAAAGCAGCGTGAAATATCTCTTCACAGTGGGTGCAGATACTAGCAATCCATTCATCAATCGAGATTGGGTACATTGCAAAAGGTGATAATTCTGACTTGTTATGAAATAACAATGCCTCTCTATGGGGCTTCCCACTAACTTTTTCTCAGATGTTCATAGTCCATATTGAGGGTTGGTGGACGTGGGTGGAGGGATTTGAATATGTACCAATACCAGGGCGCGACAAACCCGCTTGCCCGATGTCCCGGGGCAACCAAATTGAGCCGTCGGGCAAGTAAATAAAATTATCACTTGCCCGATCGGGCAAGTGATACTTTTACAGTAATTTCCTAGTGTCCAAGAACTCTACCATTCACCCGTCAACTTCTTACCCGTCGTCAAAATCCAGAAGCAAAAAAGCGATCGTTCCGATTTCGAAAAAACTTCACAGACAGCTAGCCAGCTCAGCTAGCTCAGCGCGCATCCAACAGTGACACTTCAAGCCATGAATGCCGCTCCGCCTCCACGCACGGCCGGCCGTGAGCTAGCTAGAGACAGCTAGCGCGATTGTACCAGCTGCGAGCTTATTCGCGCTCTCTCTCTCTAGCTCTGCAGGCCGCACCGACAGGCCTTTGCTATTCTCTGATTGCCGATTGGTTGAATCACGCCAAATATGACGTCATTATTCTAGGGAAATGAACACGTGCGAATCGGAATGGAATAAACAACAGGGATTTTCTAGTAAGTACAAAAAGTCAAATGTTTGATATTTATTCATAATGACTGTTAATGATTGTGAACATATTATTTAAAACTCGCTGCTCATATAAATCAGATGAATGTTTTTGTCTCGTTTTCAATTTATTACTGCGGTCTCAAGATCCGACCGAGCGAGTCATTTTGATAATAGTATCGAGACCCCCAGAATATAAGCCGTTGTTGTTTTGTTTTCATGGTTTTAGCGACGTTGTTTAGTCTAGTTTTCGCATACTTATCCGAGATTTATCGTAAAATATCTTCAATAAAATGCGTTTTTTAAACCTTCAACCATCCTTTGTTGACCATTTTCTTTGACATATTAGGTTATTATTCAGTACAGTTACACTGTACATGTATGTGCATTAATTTGCTATCTAAAACACTAACTTATCATTACGAGATAATAAATGCTTTAACCTCGAGTCCTTTTTCGCTTTAAAGTTTTGGGCAAGTGGAAATATTGTTTGGGCAAGTAAATTGAAAACCCACTTGCCCGACAGGGCAAGTGGTGAAAAAAATTCTTGTAGCACCCTGCAATACCAGACAGTGATCAACATTACTTTGAGGGACAGAGCCCTTTGAAACTTACGATTTTGTGCTATATCAATTCAGTTGGGTATGGGTCAGGTTTGATAACTGATATTCAACCCCCCCCCCCCCCAAAAAAAAAAAAAAATCCATTCTTTTTCATGTACAACATATCTTGATAGTAAGGCTGTGCACAACAGTGTAATGAGGTACCCGAGTACACTCCCAGGCTTACAAGCGAATACCGGTACTCGAATATTCGGACGCCATGTTTTTTTATGAATTTTTTTTTCTTTTTCCAATACCATACCACTGAAGCAGTATCCCAGTTCTGTCGCCGAAAACGCATGCAATTTTACTTCGAGTTGCAGTTGAAGGGGCCGATTTAATAATAATAATAACAGTAAACAATGCTGTTTTAAAAACCAAAGATGGAAGAATAATCCATTTTCCTCCAAGTCCAAACAGAAATCCAGACATTTGGTCCCAGTTTCTGAGTGGTGAGTTTGACAGTGCTTGAGTTTTTTACCGACGGCACCATGCCAGCGGCCGCCGCTCACCCAGGCACAGGTAAGCGTCGGCCTGGACAGATTTTTTTTTTTGTACCCGAGTAGTTGTCAACCGTGCAGGTACCCGAGCATTCGACTACATGTCGCAGCCCTACTTGATAGAATATAAAATTGTTTGATACTTACGTCTTTGGCCCCACCACTTGATCCACCTAAAATAAAAGCAATAAAATTATGCTCATAGAATTATTCATCTTATTATTACTTTTTTTATGCGGGGGGGGGGGGGGGGGGGGGGGGGGGGGGGGGGGGGGGGGACTAAGTCTATTACTTTGAACAGGCTTAACAATACAAATCTGCCGTACGCCTTCAATAGACTGGAGCATTTTAACTCTTGAATCATCACCTGCAGGTGGTGAGGACCAGAAAACAAACTGATTTCTTATTTTCACAACAATATATTTCTGGGAGTGTGTCTGAAGGACACCACTGGGTAGAAAGAGAGAACTAAAGACAATAGGGATGTATTGTGAAGGATGGTCATGTCCAAGGAATAAGCCTTGGTTAAGAAGGAGTGTGTACAAGAGGTAAAGAATCTCCTCTTACATGTAGGTTATTAAACAATGGGGATGCAGGGTTAAATACAAATACACATGACTAGAAATTATGAGGGATATTTATATTATATTGACTGGGCTTGAGGGGTATATCAGATATATTGACCAAGCTAAGATCATATTGCCCTGAGTCACAGACGAGGGCAATATGGTCTAAGCGCGGTCAATATTTCTGATGTACCCCGAAAGAAGCCCTGTCAATATAATTATTATTACCTAAACAAGGCATTTTAAAGCAAATTATTGATAGGGGCCTATACAACTTTGGTATCGAGCTTGATTTTTACTCCCGTCTGTTTGCCGGTCCATCTGATTTCAGGTTATTCAGGCAGGTATGTAATTGTGACGTAACAATGATTGTTACTGTGTGTAATTTTGACGTAACAATGATTGTTAGCGCGCGCACACTGTAACGCCTACACAATACTGGGCGTAAAGCGCACCGAAAAGACAGAGTGGAATATGGCTCAATATTGCCCTCTGATTTTATAATAGTACAGTGGTCTACGGGGCAAACCGGGAAGAAGGCAATATGGCAAATATTCACCGCTCCGGTTTCATATTTGGAGCAGCGTGCAAAATACGACTTTATATTTAGCAGCTAAAATGCCTTGTATAATTAATAATATTTATTATTTACAGAAGAAAACACTTCCAAGAGAATTCTTACCAAAACTACTCTTTCCAAAGCTGGATCCACCCTGTATAAAAAAGAAGAAACAAAGCATTATTACGAGAGCCAATTTAAGCAACAAGTGTTACTTTATTGCATTGTGAATCCTTCCATGATTTGAGCAGCCAATGCTTCCCAGAAAAGTCTTGACGAAGCGTCTTTTCTACTTTTTTTAAAGCCCCACTCCACTACTTATAGCTACTTGCGCCCTCTATACAACCAACAATGCCTAAGCGGTACCCGTTGATTCCCCCATGGTGCCCTTTTTTCTTATGTTAATTGAGAGCTGATTTGATGAGATAACCACCTGCCAGTCTCCTGGCAGGGAGGTCTAATCCCTCATGGCTAAGCTAGTGCAGAGGGGCTTTAACACACACCAGTTCAACATTGTAAAGTGTGTTCCCCAAAACAAATTTACCTACAGAACTTAGCAATGATACACAGAATTACGACTCACTTTTCTTTTACATTTGACTCATGATAATAATCATAATTGTTCATAAACTAACAAGTTGTTATTGAAAATTGTCAACATTTATTTAGGAAAAAATTGTTTGTAAACTCACAATTGAGCTTTTGTCTAGCTGACACTGATAATTTCCAACATTTATTAGTGAAAATACCCTGTCCCATCATGATTATCACTATCCTAATCCTACCCTTCTCAATCTCTGCTCCATCCCCTTTACCAAAACTGAGCCCACAACTTAAATCACCTTGCAAACTAATTGCAAACAGATAATTATCAAATCTTTTTGAAAACTGTAATGAATTTTTTTAAAACTCAAAATAACCCTTTGTTCTGTGAGTGTTGTACTCCCAGTTATTAAACCCCCTCCCCCTCTCTTTTTTTGTTGTTGGTTGAATTTATTTGTTTTGTATTTTCCTTTACCAGAAAATCAGAAAGATGCTGGTACACCATTTAATGAGAAAATAACCAACTTTTATAATTTCCTTTGTCTACCTGATAAGTGGTTATGGTCAAAACGTTCAGCTTGGCTCTATAATGCATTGCAGAGTAAATAAACACCTATTCAGTAGGGATTACAGTAATTACTGATTACATTGATCATCAACAAAGGATAACATGGTGGTCTGTACAGCTATTAGCCTGGATAACTGAAACCTCTTTTAGAAGGGATTAAAATAAAGAAAGGCCATGGGATCACTAACAACTTTGGTTTTTCACTACTTCATACATGTAACTTCCACCTGAATTTTTGTTTATCTCTATAATCTCAAGTCCTTCTCGTTTTGAAGTAGATTTTTCTCACTGAACTCATCCAAATCACACGTTGTGCAACATTTTATTATTTATTGCTTGAATTCTCCCTTTTCTTTCTTGATTTCTCTTTCTTTTTTCCTCTCCTCCTCCTTCTTCTTCTTCTTCATCTCCGTCTGATTTGAGAATACTGTTCACTTTTAGCATCTAAATGAAATGACAGCTTGCTAATTTGCCAACAGTCATGGTATGGTTGGTACAAAAAAGGTTGGGAATAACTAGATGGATGTTCGACTGCACACAGTTGAAAATTAGGCTTCTGCCAGACTGTTTTTCAAACCAAAAACAGAAGCACTTTTGAAAATTCAAGTTTGATTGTAATTTTGTAATCCATTAAAGGGACTTAGTAACATTGTTCAGATGAGAGAAATTGATGCCAGGAAGTGACTTCAATGCTAGATGTACAATTAAAGATAATCTGAAAGTTTGAGTGCAAACAGACCATTATTAATGATTAAATTTTGGAAAATCTGATCTGATCGATTTCTTTATTCTCCCAACTATATTATTCCAATTTAATTAAACTTTAGAGGAATGAAAATCGTCACGAAGCAATGAATTGGCTCTATGTACCATTCCAGACATTTAAGAGTTGAAAGATTTTTAAAAGCCTGTTGTAATATGTCTATGTTCATTGAAAAACGATTCGGAAAATTCAAAAATGGTTGGGAGGATTCACTATTAGAGGGTGTCGCACAGTGACGCCTTCAAAGAAAACCATGGCATTTTTTTTTGGGTTTGAGATTTTTTTCAAGATTTTCTGCATGTTAGAGGGCAAGACCCCGTTCTCATTCACTTCGTTGGAGCGGTCTAACTAAGACCCGTTCCTCAGGAGCAGTTCTTAGGTGAGTGAGAACGTTCAAAGTGGTCCAGGAAGTGGACTTCTGGACCGCTCCAAAAGACCACCTCGGAGGTGGTCTTGAGGAACGGGTCTTATTAAGAGCGGTTTGGACCGCTCTAACGTGCAATGTGAACGGAAGCTAACTTTGAACGAAAGTGAGCTAGTTACGTTCCGCGCGAAACATGTAGTACGGTACATACGGTATGTATTCCGCGCGCGAAAAAATTGACCTGCTGACCTGAGCTGCCATAGCAACAAGACAACTTTGAGCCATAAAAAACTGCTCGAAGTGTGAACGCTCGCGAACCATTTCTTAAGACCCGTTCCTCTGGAGCGGTCTAACTAAAACCACTTTCAAAGTGAGTGAGAACGGGGTCTTAGTTTAGTAGAAGGAAGTAACACTTCATACAAAAAT